>JAMKCH010087917.1:0-31621 GCA_023653785.1 Ophioderma brevispina | reverse complement strand
CAAGGGTAAGCATAACAAATTTTTAATAAAATAATACAAAAATTAATAAAAAAAAAAACAGAGTCAACTCTCATGACATCCATCCTCCCTGGGCGACCCGAAGAGAAGATATCAGTAGCCCCCCACAATGCACCGCTTCCAACGGAGAATTTCTGCACAGCGAGTCATGTGAATCGTCAGTGAAGAAACATCCTTAAAATTGGTTGTGATCGGTACTGTTAAATTAGCCATGCATGTTTCATCTCCAACGATTTACACCAGTACAAGACCCCCAAACATTAACCAATTCTACCAATTTACCCCCTTCCCTATCTCAGAATGCCCATATGGATGACAAAGTGGCATCATGATTTTGGAATCAGTGAGACAGTGTTGATTAGAAGCCATCAAAACATGTTATGCACTCTTATGCAATGTCATATGAGCCTACTGCAAAACCAAAATTTGTATCCTCAGAAAAATCTTTGTGTCTCTCAGTTTAATGATAGGTGTTTGTTGTAGCTAACATAAAAGGGAACAATTTGTTACCATCTGCAGCCGACTCTTATTTTGCTTGTTTCTGCTTTTTACGTCAGCACCAGTGATGAGACTAGTTTGCATGGAAGGAAATATTGGTGTTTCCTGTTACGTAAATACCTGACAATTTTATATCAGCATATTTTTGGTTAAAAATGGAGACTAAAAAAACTACATCAGATTTGGGCTTAATTAGGTACAGTACACTTTTTCCAGTGAGTAAGGGTACAAAATTTTGAAGCCTTTGCTTGCTTACGGTGAATTATAAAAAATTTGGATTAACGAAATTAAGCTACCGTGAAAATGGGGGTGATTGATAATTCGTGAAAAAAGTTACCGTAAAATTAACTTGTTTACAGTAACCAATCAAAGTAGTGCTTAGATGCTGATAGATAGGCAGGTAGTGCCCGGGGGTAAGCGAATTCCCCCAGTGTAAGTTATATCCTATTATTATATGTCTGCAACACATAATCATATCAGTCAGTAAACCCTTATATCCACTGGCATGTATTATGGCACAATTTGTTAAAGGCAATAACTTGCAACCTATAAGGATTTAGCCATGTCAGCAGAAAAAATGAAGCATTCACGGTTTCTAGCACGGTGGACGCACCTGGGCATTACTCTATTCAGGCGCAGGGTGCTAAGTCTGAATATCCCACATTCCTGTCGGGGCAGCCATTATCAAAACTTACGCTAACAAAACTCGGGTCTTTTATTTAGTCTTTGCACTGTTGCTGACCCTTGTCCTGATACCAAATGCAGAGACAAGACAGGAATGGTGGAAGCCTGGTTGACTGGGTAATTTTGTCTTTTATGAATAAAAATAAGCAGGGATGTGTGTATTTTGAAGGGCAAAGCTGGCTCAGTGGAGTGTAATAAAGTTTTTGTGGTTGTGCACAATTATTTTATGCAATTATTGAGTTTTATGTTGAGCTGGTAACTTATTTTCTCTGCTTTGTAGAATGGATTTGTTTTTGCAGTAACTCTTGTGTGCAGGAGTCAAATAGTCTCCAAAATCCTTTTTCCCCCACATAATTGTCAAAATCACCATGACAGTCTGCAGCATGACAGGTGCTTTCAAATGAGTCAAAATATGTAAGTTTTTCTTAAAGGTGCAACAAAATGTGTCCTTTTAATCATAAGTGCAAAATCAATGCTTTCAATTTCTTAAAAGAAATTGAAAGCATTGATTTTGCACTGATGCAAAGCTTTTGATCAAAATATCCCCATATAAAAGGATTAAGATGAGAATCATTCTTTGGTACAAAATTTGTGAATTTTCTAATTTCGTACTGGAGCAAATGGAAATTCAGCCTGTTTTAGAGACCGGTTGAGTGCAGAACCATCAGAACCATGTATTTCAATACGGAATAAAGCCCAATCTTGTTGTAACATCATCCACACGGTGTAATTCTTTTCCCATTGATCTTAAATGATGTATTCGACGGATCTGCCGTCAATCGTTATGTTATATTGAAATATAAGCAAATCAAAATCTAATTTTGTTTTCACTATTAAGGCATTTCTGTAGCCAAATACAGCCTGTCTCAAAGAAATTGTGCAAGTGAAAAATGCCCTCTTTGGCAATTAGAAAATACTGTTGTGACATGATGCTTACATCAACATCAAGGATGCAGTCTTATCTTTCAAATGCCATTTGTTCAATTTGTTTGTTTTAATCTCGAGATATGTTTAGTTAACAATGAAAGGGTAAAATCACAATTGTGCCAAGACACATACAGAAAATGAAAAGTTGATCAGAATGAACCTTGACCTGTGGGTCAGAATGATCCTTGACCTTTGGGTCATATAAAATATTTGGGGTGTAGGGATTCGGGGTCGGAGGTCATTCAGTAATGGCGGTGCACCCCATATTCCTTTAATATTGTAATCCTAAAAGCTGAGAACCAAGAAATTTTTGTTGAAAAAATATAAGTTGAATTCTCCAGATCATGTTCAGTCATTTCTCTGGCATGCTTGAGGAATGTTCAGATGGTCATTGAACTCTTAACAATAACCAAACCAAACAAACTCATCTCTGCAGCATTACAGATGGTCTTTCTTCTTGTCCATTGGCAAACAAAAATAACTAACAATTATATCATAATAAACCATTAGAGCTAGCCTGCACTCCCATTGCATAGGAACAGACTGGCCCAGCTGTCAAAAGGGGTGAATAACTTGCCAGTTGACAAATAAGGTTGAAAGTAGTATAAGTTTCACTGGTATAGCATTTTTGTATCAATAGTACCAGATTTGTGTGGGGGTTTTGTAATAAAGCAAATACCCTGTTATTAGCTACTCCTTAACCTGCAGGGCATGCGCCATTTCGGGAAGTTTTTACAAAGGCATGCAATAAAAAAGTCCAAATATTGGGACTGTCCACTGCCATTTTCAAGCATTCTTTGCACAAATTGATATCAGGTTTCAAGGCACATATTTAGCACAACCACACCGTAGAGTGGTCACGTAACCTAAGGGGAGGGGAACTAGTTCTTTATTTCCTTTTGTAGATGTCCTTTACCTTCTTTTAGAGCAATGTTTGCAGTATTTACTTAAACTATTCAGATGTGTGTGGGTGCATATTTTAGGTCATGTCAGCTCTGAGTTCAACCAAGATTTATTTAGTGACCAGTGTATTGTTTCGTTCTTTTTGTAATCAAGTTAGTACAGAGGTCTTAGCGCAGAAAATAAGTGTGTATGTGTGTATATAAAGTTGGCACAAAAAGTATCTCAACATGTTTTTTGATCAGCATTGTGCCAAAGTCCTATAATTTTAAAGTTTTCAAAATATACATTTTGTTGCCTAGGTCTTGGTTTACGTTACCACGTTACCGTCCAAGTAAGAGAAATGTTAGTACTGCATTTTGGAAGCAGCGGTGTGCCGCTGTTAATTTTACAATATGATGGCAGCGGTATCCCCTATGTAATTTTACATATGTTGTGTATAACATCATCATCATCATCATCATCCTTCAACTTCTGGTAGAGATCTGTGATACACTTCTTTGCCAAATGTCTTTATCCCAAATTTCTGTTCCCACTTCATTCAAAGTAAAGACATTATCTTTGCATAGGATATCAGAGTAATAGTGGTCTACTACATCTATTTGCTCATGGATCACAGCTGTTTGAAAGTCTCATATATTATGGTAAAATGAGGATAAAACAAAAAATATCAATGGTGACACACTTTTGACAACTAATTCGGAGTATTTATTCTACTAATTACATCTTGTGTAAATTTCATGAAATTTCACTGCGGGCAAATGATTTTTCATGGAAATCTAGTTCATAGTTGGCAGTGGTGTTTGTAACCCACCCTTTTTATTTTTAACCCACCCTTTTTATGAAAACACCCTTTATATTGGAAAGTAATAAGTTTAACCCACCCTTTTTATAATTCATTGGAAATTCTACAGCTGTCACACCATTGTTTCTTTTTACCAATTATGTGTAGATAACATACAGAGTAAGATAATTTTCAATGTTTTGTTTGTCAATTAAAATCCACTTTGCCCACAAAAAATGCATTTGTATTTAAGGGAACCTAACTTGTTGGATGTTATGACACTTTTTATTTTCAAATTGGGAATGAATCATGGCAAACATGATTGCACAAATAATAATTTGCATTTTATCAGAACCCACCCTTTTTATTTCTGACCCACCCTTTTTACAAAACCACACTTTATAACAATAAAATACAGTATCCCACCCTTTTACCACTTTTTAGAACTTTTGAAACCCACCCTTTCTAAAGTGTGGGTTACCAACAGTGTAGTTTTACACGTATTTCTATGGGAAATATGCATATAGAGGGCACTATAACATACAAATTATGACCTTTGTAGGCCTATATGGCAAGATTCCCGCAATGGATTTTTGTGATTTTTGCGGAGATGATAGCTCTTACATATACCTATTTATAATATCAGTTGTCAAAATTGTGTTGCCATTGCTTAAAATTGCTCTAAAAATAAAAGAGACAATTTGCATGGGGTCAAACAGCTGTGGGATGTGTCCATAGAAGGTCTGATAATCTGGTAATTTGGTAGGATGTTTCTTCTAGGAGATGCTTTGAACTCGCATGAATAACCTGGTGGAAGTTACATTTACCCGGTCTTCATATTCCCATGTTTCTGCACCATACATTGTCAGTAAGATGCTTTTCACACCATGAGGTCCTGAAGAGAGCAATCTTTGCACAAACAAACTTCTTTACAACATCATTAGATCATTTTGAAAAGCGCGCCACTGTTTAATATAATTAACCTTGGTTGGGTCACTTGTATATAGCGCTATACCAAAGCACAGAAAGCTTGGCCCTGGGTCAAATTCTCGAATTACATTTCATTCCCATTTTGCTCATAATAATGTCGTATACACTTAGTACAAATTGTGTTGCAATAGATCAAAGTCAATATAAGCGAAAACGTCAGTGGTTTAGTTCTGACACTGTTTTTAATGCTACTGACATTGCTGATATTCACAAGGCAAGACCACACTTCTTCAAAACATTTCCCATCCATGACATTGTTCCATTATACCGTTTTTCTAGTTTTGATCTTTCGTGTTTTACATTCAATTCACATGGACTATCGGAACCTTGTGTCACAGCGCATCGGATTTCCCCTGATTGTACATGCACGACCCCATGCAGTAATTGGTTGGAATAGATCACACGACATGCATTATGCATGATACAGGGTGGTGTGACGTCGTAATTAGCACGACGAGCCTCGCTTTGTTGGTAGTTTGAGGATTCTTTGGCGTGTGTATCGCAATGGAGTAGCGGTGCCCGGCAGCAAACCTGGACTCCTTTATAAATATTGTTGAGTGTCCGGTAAAAGTGTGTTTGTGCTTAGTTGCTCTGGTGAGAGATGATTAGAAGAAAGAAATTTTGAAATATACTTGCCAAACTCTAGCGATCAAAGGCCAAAGAGAGAAAAACAGGATACGGAGAGCAATATAAATATGGTATGCATTTTGGTACCTGGTTACGGGTACAAGTCTGTGTTCTGTGCAAGCTAATGCTCATTTTATGTTTGATCCATTACCCAATTGATTCCTTAAGTTATAATGATAAAAAAATGTTCTACATGTGTGTTATATGCTCAATTAACCAATTATTAATGGCCCATCCTTGAAAGGGATCAAGTAGCAGGCAATCTATAGTTGTATATGTGCTGTGATTGTTGCTCAATGGTATTTAATGCTGTCAATGGATCTTAAACCTTGCCATTTTTATGTCCTTGTTACAATTTGGATATGTTAAAATCTGATTGTGAACCATCCTGCTAACCTGACCTATATATACTGTTAAATTGATGACCTACTAATGTTGGGAACAATATGTCTAATCCCACAAGGGCTGGAGGTGCGAGGCTAACGCTTGTTGTAATTGTCCACGATTTCTGTGTATTTAATTCACAAAAGTATATGATGTTAGCAATAAATTATAAACCTTGAATCTTCTTCATGTCCTTGTTCTTGCAGAGATATGTTATAAATCCCATTGTTCGCCATACTGTTAACCTGACCTACATCTGGAAACAATTATTCAATGATTTGTATTCCATTCTTCAAAGGGCTCAAGGCACCAGCCTTTTGTTGTATTTGTATTGAGATTGTTCCCAAGTTCTGTGTATTTAATTCACAATAGTTTGTGTCTTCATGTCCTTGTGTGTCTGTCATCCTGATAACTTGACCTAGTTGTAGGAAAACTGTCAAGATGAGTGTGATACTAAAAAAATGCCATTCCTTCCAGCATATCATACTATTTCTTTATCCACTCAGTCAAAAGATGCAAATTTGAAAAAAAATATTTTATTATACCTTGATGAGCATCCAAAGAGTCTCTTGACAACTATCTAACACACTGAGTCAAGTCAGATAACTTGGATGTAGTCAGAGAAGACTAGGCAATCATCCCAAACCACCTGCACAGATATATCCCCACACCTTTCAGGAGATGCCCAGGATTTGATCTCACAAGACAAGAAAGAGTCAAACTCAACAGGCTATCGGGTACTTAAGTGCTGACATGTGGAAGTTGGGCTTATCCAAGAGTCAAGCTTGTGACTGTAGAGCAGAGCAGCAGACAGCCGATCAGATTATCACTGACTGCCCCATCTGTCATCCATTAAATGGTCTCCATGGCTTGCTTGATGTTGAAGTACATAATTTAGTTCTTAAGGTCTCTTCTCACAAAAATGTTTGTCTCCGTAACTAAACTCAGCCCAAATTTTAGTTACAAAGCCTCAAAATTTCAGTTCCTAAGATCTAACTTTGAGAGACAAAATAGTTCTCAAGACCCTCAGGTTTGGAAATTGGGGCTGCACCTTCCTATTTGAAAAAAAAAGAAAATGTTAATTGCCCCTGGGAGATGTAGCAACTTGTTAGATCTTGAATGTTGTCCTAACATCGTAATTTGTGCATATGAACGGACAATTCCCTCCTAACATAACAAATAGGAAGTATTACTAATATCTGATATTACAACAAATACAGTCAATGTTTTGGCCTCTGGGTCAGATTGAAATCAAATTTCATCATCAAAACAACTTTAGCTCAAATTTGAACAGTCGTGAGCTATATTACAAAGTTCAAAGAATTTGTAAGGAAAACAAACCTGCCAAAATATTGTTTCCATTGAAGGAGTTTTGAGGTGTGACACAAAATCCCTCCAGTACACCTGAGGGAAAGATCGTACCAGATGAGACCTGTCCGGTCTTATAACTTATAGGGTTCCTTTGGTATGAGGTACAGAAGTAGGTCAAACTGGGTCATACTAAACAAATTTTTGGCTGGAATTTGGTAAAAACATCAGAGTTTTGTGCTTATGCCACAAGGTTTAGGGTTATGCCATGGATTAAGATACACTGCTGCCACCTGTGCCCCATCAGTATAACTACATTCTTGGATTTATACATTGTTAACTAATCATTCATCCATTAGAGAATAACCGATATGATCGGTATTCTTGAAATTAGGCCGATTATTACCTTATCGGTGTCTGATTGGTATTGGCAAAATTCTCATTTTTTACCGATTTTCTATACCGATTAGATTAATATAAAAGAGGTCCAAACTTGAATTAAAATTGTTCCAAACTGATGGACAAACGGTAAAAATAAATCAAAACTGAAACAATCAATTTATTATGTACACAAGAGTGTGTATGTTGTTCCTAACTTACTATTTCGCCATTTTAGTGGTTTACCTAAATCAATCTGCTACTTTCTGGCAGCTTTTGGCTGTCAAAAACGGCGATGATAACGTAAAAAAGTACACAGAAAAAATTGAAATCAGAATCGGAATGAACCGATTTTGAAATTTTAAAATCTGTAATCGGTATAACAGATATTAGGGTGATCGGTTAGACACTATCATCCATTCATTCATTTAATCATTCATTATTCATGTACTCATTGAGTCAGTCAGTCAGTCATTGCTTTAATTAATCTGATTAAATCAGTTCGGGTATTCATATCAAAAAGGATTTTTAATTAACGTATGATTTTTGTACTACTATCATTCACAGATCAACAATAATTGGTCTACCAAAAGTTAAGAAAGACACCTTCTCCGTATTCAACTTTCTTACCATCTCATCACCGGAGGACCCACCACCTGCACCTCCGCCTCAGATGCTAGCAATAACCCAGTCTCCAAGTCAGGCCTTACCTTCTTCATCTGCTCAAGAACCTCTCACTACCTCCTCCTCCAAAGATGCAAACCGGAAAAAGTCTGAAAGAAGCGACAGTGTGACAAGTGGTCAGGGGAAGAAATCTTCCAGGTGGGATCAAAAGATCAAGTTGTTGAGTGGTGCTGAAAACATGACCGGAGGAACAAAGGAAGCATCTACATCTAAGGTAATAATGATGTTATGTTGTTTATTTAGCTACAAAAATAGTTATCTTTTTGTGAAAATTTTCCAAGTCAGATCAATATTTTTAAAATAAACCCTGTCTTAATGTTTTATCCTATTATGACTCTTACCCATGCTGTTCGTTGTATGGCATTAGGCCAAGAAAACAACAAGTTTGTCTCGGAAGATCGTGCGCATTTTGTTTAAAATTGGCTTTTGACTGCATAATTTTTTATTTTTTTAGGTTTTACTCGAATTTTTTTTTTTTTAAATTCAGAAAAAAAATGAAAATTTGGCCGAAAAATTGAAAAAAAGTGGGTCAAAAATGCACTGTTTGTGCATAGAAACTGTCACAAGTTATGCTATGTTTAAGTTTAAATTTGTGATTTGCACACTAGTGTGATGAATAAGCTTATGGCACCATGTGATAATGAGCTTTTGTGTCATTATTTCTAAACTGCACTATTGGGTATTTTTGTGGGCCGCCAGCTATAGCTGGCAGGACCACTTAGCAATCCGTTGTGCGTGTGTGTGTGTGGATGTGTATGTGTGTGTCACAAATTGTTAAGTTTTTTTTAAATTGACCTCAATTGAAAAGTTTAACTTCAATTGGAACCAAACTTCTGTCATAGGTGCACAATGCGATCCCTCATATGTTGATGAGATCAAAGGTCATGTGCCAGGGTCAAAGGTCATGGGGCGGCCCACAGCTTATATTCTTTGAATATAGCGAGCGCGAAAGCCGAGAACCGCGAAATTCTAGTTCCTATTATATTCATAACCTCATGAATAGATGCAATAGCTGCATTCCAATTAAATCTTACCCTGGTGTAAAGACACTAATACCAATGCAGCTCATTGATATTTTATAAGGCAAAAAAAGTTTATTTCCATGAAAGCAAGGTAGTGCCAGAAGTTGCACGACCCATTCGTATAACAACACCATAAAAAAAACAAGACGCTCTGTTACAGCCCATATTACAAGTCACATCGCAGGCTTGTCATATTTCCAAAACTCATACGGTATTTATTTATTTATTTCTAAGTTCTCTGCAATAGACCGTATTCAGTATGACGTCAGGCACCAGACATGTTGGTGGACAAGATGTATACATTCCAGAACTACAATACATTCACCTGTCAATCGATCCATGTTTAGCGATTGCACAGGGATCATTGACAGGTGAATGTATTGTAGTACTGGAATGCGTCTATCTTGTCCACCAAGATAAAGTTGTTTTGAAGATGAAATTTGATTTCATTCTGACCCAAAGGCCAAAACAGTGACTGCATTTGCTGTAATAGGGAAGAAAGTTTCAGTGACAATGCACTTCAAGCCTATATCCCTTGCATAGCTGCCAGTATTAATTAACATCCTAACTTAAGTGTTTGTATTCTTCCAATATATTATGTCTACAGTATACAGTAGAGGTGTGTAGTGAGGCCAAGCTTGCAATGCAAGAAAAGCAGAGAAAAAAATGAATAATTTCAACAGTTAGTTTGACTGTTACTTGTGTCTGCAGTTGGTGTGTTTATAACCTATGTCATGATTGCAGCCTATGTCCAGGGTGTTTTTTTTGTGTGTGTGCATTTGTGTGCACATGTGTGCATACACATTTTTATTTTGCCTGTCAAGTTTAGTTAACATTAGATTGTCAAGCTTACTAGTTCTCTTTACCCCATGCATCCAATAAGTTTTTTATCCTAACCCAAGGCTAAAACTTATCAGCAAAGAGTCATAGCCCAAACATAAACCTCATTATCAAAAATAAATCCTAATGTTAGAGCTTAGTTCTGACCCTACGCTGTAGCTCTGACTAATCCTAAACAATGGGATATATAATTCTCCTGTCTACCTTGTTATTATTCCACTGATTTGGGATAAATTACACTGCTATAGTATGATTCATTCAAAAATGGCAAAATGTAAAACTATATGCACAACATTAAGGTAGCATGCAGAGTGTATATAGTAGACAAATAGTGAATGTTTATTAGTGCAATTCTATATTACTAAAAAAACGAGTTGTCTGCCTATCTGTCTGTCCAGCTATGCTTTTCGTTGTGCTTTGACGTAAGGAGCTGATATTTTGCACATGGGTGGGGAACGCCAGTTTGAGAGTTTTTATTGGGCTTTCAAAGTTACCCCACAGGTCAGAGGTCATCCAGAGGTCAATTTGCTTTGAAATGCCCTAGAATTTAAACCAAATTTGGCCAAAGGAACTGTTGACCTGAGCACAGAATAATGCTGAGGTCAAAGGTCAACATGGAATAAACTTTGAAGGTAGGTCATAGGTATGAGGTCAAAGGTCATTTATGATCATTTGCAGTGATTACTGAAAAGTGTTAAACAAAATTATCACAAAGTTTTGGTTTACGTATGTCGTAAATCACATTGATATGATTTCAAACATTGACATTATTATGATAATTTAATTATTTAATTGAAATAAAAATATGAAAAAACAGAGATTGATGTCTCAATGTTATCAATTATATCATGGCCACAATCCCATAATTGTTAATACATCCTGAATAGAGATTAACCAATTATCGGACATCGGATCAGGGGCAGATCGACAAAAATATGTCAGAACCTGCCGATTCAAAGCCGATGTATTGAATGAAAAAGAAAAAAAAGAGACAAAGTATAATGGGTATTTTGCCAGTTTTTAAGTAGAAGTACAAGACAAAAGTTGCTCAAAAAGTTTATCCTCCGAAATTCCTAATCAGAACTTGTAGCAAATGTGGAACACACAGATTTATTCATTATAATTATAATTCCTAAGTTTAAAAAATTTGAACCCAGTGTGATCTTTAATATATTGAGCAAATCATTGGATCGGATCAGATTGGTGGATCGGCTGATACTACCAAAAAAATATTGGCCATCAGATCGGCAGAGGAATCCCTGGATCGGTTAATCTAATCTTGAATAACCTAGAGTATGTAATAGGTTTGTATGCCTGTAATCGACATCAACATACACTCAAATAAAAGTTTGTGGGGGTGTGAGTAAAATGCTTGGGACAATCTAGTGCCCAAAATTTCAAGGGGCATTTTGTGATCCACAACCTCATCCCCCAATTTACTTAAAATAAGTTGAGATTTTTATATCATCTGAACCATTAGCCTTAGTAATCTTACAACCTAATCTTACATGCAAATTTGGTCGTTTCTATAAGAAATTCGCAATTTCGTATTTTCTGACAGAAAGTACAGCACAGTAGCTTATGGGACCGTGGGAAACAAGCAATTGCTCATAACACATAATACAAACCTTAATCTTACATATGTATGATATGTGTTGTTTTCCCTAACAGACTGATGAAGATTCAGACACCGAGAATCGGCCTCCTATGGATCTGTTCAAAGCCATTTTCCAAAGCTCATCATCGTCATCTTCAGAAGATGACAGTGACGCTGAAGAAAAGGGTGATGATAAAAAAGAAAGCAGCGTCAAACCAGCAGAAGAGGAAACATTACATTTTGTGGAGGATTCGACAGTCCATAGGGAAAGTGAACCGACAAATCCAGGTAAAGTGGTGTATTTCAAGTTCAACAACTCACCGTATCTCCTTGTACAGGAGCGCACTGTTGTTGATTCGTTATCAACCCACAGTTGATATGCAAATAGCGCATTATGCCCAGCACAGTGTTTACGCGGTACGCTTAAGTCAACGCACTGTTCGTCACGTTTGGAACTTTGAGTACGCGCTGGGACACCAGGTGCAAACTGCAAAGCAAGAAACTTGCCAAAACTATCGCTTTGCTTTAGATTTTGCTAAAATATTTTAACGAGGAAAGATTTCCGTGAACTGGGAACATTCTAGTATGTTAGTGAGAATAAATATGTTCATCTATTCATGATATTAATAAGTTTTCAAGAAGATTTTCGTTGTTGAAAGGGATTCAAACACGTTACAGAGTGGTTCATCACAAATCAACAACTCTGCAACCGATGCGTCCGCGTATTTTTATCCCGCTCGGGCGGCTAAAGCCGCCCTCGCAAAATAAAAATACACGAACGCATGGATGCATCGTTGTTGATATGTGATGAACCACTCTGTAACATGTTTGAATCCCTAATTAAATTGGGATCTGTCACTCAATCAGGAAAGGGAATATTGTGTCTGGGGCATCAACATAACCATCTAACAATGCATGTGACCAGCAATCTATATATAGGAATTACAATTGTCAGATTTAAATTCTGTGTAAACTTATTCAACTCCCAATCGTTCAATCGCATCTAACCTATATAACCCAATTAGCTGAAATCATTCACAAATTTCTTTTCAATGCAGGATTAGGTTTTCTAATGCGTATTTCACGGATTGTTATCTTCCGTTAGACTATTTCAATTTGTTTGGCCCTAACTTGACCCTTTCAATATGTTTCCAACCGGTACACTTCAAGCATAATCTAGTATCAGCTCAGACATGAAGCCACTCCCAAAATTCGTTCTTTCGGCTTTCTTTCCCACACAAAAGATGACCTTAACCATAGAATGCCCACACAACACCTTCCCTGTTGATATGTGAAGCTGGATTGTAATTCCAGTCCTAATATCTCAGTTCTGATGTTTAGTCTGATAATATTTGCTACCACAATGACTCTTGTTCCTGTCTGATTTGATCAGTGTCCAATTTTTGCTGATAAGCTATGATATGCAGTCATCGATATAAAAGTGGCTACTTTTTTATGCTAGAATGTTCAAAGAAATTCTGTGCTTATTGTATGACAAAAAGATGCTCATTGATGCCTATTTCCTAATTCATTTTTGCTTAAAGCAATAATACCACATTCTTATGACACACCCTCAATTTTCTCTGTGGCAAGATTTTTAAAGGTACATTTCATGATCCTAGCAGTTTCATGTTTGTTCACGGTTCACTAGATATCTTTGAGAAAAGGGTATATCAAAAATTTCCATTGTTGCTGACAGTGTCTTTTGATGTTATTAGCAAATCTACGGACATGTGTGGTTCAGTGGATAGAATGACCGACTCATAATCTGAAGATTGCGGGTTCAAGTCCCGCTGCGGCCAATGTTTTGTGCACTTGGGCAAGGCACTTTACCTCGCTGATTGATTGATTGATTTTATTAGGTACTCAAAAGGATACATACAATGATTAAAAACATATAAAAAATGATACAATACATAGATTATTGCACTGAAAATTATTTATAAGAACAAGACAAAGACCATTAATGAATGATTAGGAGTACCAAGGATAGCCCAAAAAGCTTTTAAAAACAAAAGCTTAATTCCATTGGGGTCCTTAACATGCAGAAAGAGGGAAGAGAAAATATTACAAAACAATCAACAAAATGATGAGACAAAATATAGGAACTTAATGCCAATTGCGATCAGAGACAAAAAAGAACAAAAATGAGACCAGCTCACTAATCAATAGAAGAGTTACTTGAAAAATGTCTTTTGACTAATTGCCTAAACAAATTAAAATCACTGATGTCCTTGATCTCGCTTGGCAGTGAGTTCCAGTGATGAATAGCAGTATTATAAAAAGTAAATCTAGCCTGACCTTTGGAATGAGGAACCACAAAATTGAATGGGCTACCCCTGGTACTATATCTATGAACAGATGAAACTCTGGTAAAATATAATTTCATATAATCCGGAGCCAAATCATGGCTCGATAACATGCCAACAATATCCAGTTCTTTTTGCCCAATATGAGTATGTGGCCCCAAACCTAAAATAAAACAGACCATCTTGTTTTGCATGATTTGAAGCTGATTTTTGTACTTTTGAGATAAGGCCGAGTACCAAGAAGAGCATGCATAATCAAAGTGGCACATTATCAATGCTGAGCACAGTGTCTTGCGGGATTTCATATTTAAACAATTTGAATGTCTGTACAAGAATTTTAATCTCCCATTGGCCTTTTTGATGATGCTTGAAGCAATGGATTCTCCTGAAAGAGTATTGTCCAGGGTAACCCCTAAATACTTGACAGAGGAAGAGGTGCTAATCGTCTTTCCATTGCAAACAACAGCAAAGTCATGAACAGAATTAAGCTTCCTCTTGGTTCCAAACAAAATAGCCTCTGTCTTGCCGAGATGTAAGGAGAGCTTGTTATCAATCATCCATTGCCTGCATGAGTTTAACTCATGACTTAATTTCTCAGAAACAATTTTGGGATCATTACCAGAAACCAGCAAGGCACTGTCATCAGCATATAAAAGCACTTTGCAGTCCACACTAATGGGCATGTCATTCATATAAACAAGAAATAAGAGAGGACCAAGGATACTCCCTTGTGGAACCCCACAGGAGATATAAAGAGAGGCAGAATCAACCTTGTTGACATTCACAATTTGACTTCTATTGCACAAATAAGATTTAAACCACTCAACAGAGGACACCCCCAAGGCCTTTAATTTCTTCAAAAGAATGACATGATCGACAGTGTCGAAAGCTTTTTGGAGATCTATTAAAACCATACCAGTATAATTACCAATAGAGGCCTGGTTACGAACGTAGTCGGTAAGGTGAGTTAAACATGTATCAGTTGAGAAGGTTCCTCTAAAACCGGATTGATAGCCATAAAGGATGTTTTTCTCTCTTAAATAGCCCTCAAGCTGTACATAAACTGCCCTTTCAAGAATCTTAGAACAGACACTCAGAATGCTAACGGGCCGATAATTACCAACCTCAGATCTGTCGATTTTTCTTAAAGAGAGGCTTGACACGAGCGGTTTTGAAATCTTTTGGTACAGTACCCGAACTAATAGACAGATTGATAATATGAGCCAAGTGATCTTTAATGGCTATAGCACCATCCCTTAGAAATCTGGAAGGGATCCCATCAAGCCCGGTACTTTTGGTTGGATTTAATGCACAGAGTTCTTTGTACACAAAGTCAGGAGTTACAGGTGAGAGACTAAAACCGTTTGGCTCAACCCCTTTGTTCTTATAGTAATTTTTAAAAACTTCAGATTCAGTGGTAAAATGCCCTTGAGAAGGTGGAAGATCATTCACTAAGTTGCCAGCAACAGTTGTGTAAAACTCATTGAAACAATTTGCCACCTTTTTTGAATTAAAACACTTTTCACCATTTACAGTTAAAACAATTTGTGATTGATCTTTACCTTTTGAGCAGTAGCCAAGAGATTTAAATTGCTTCCAAAGACCTCTAGGGTTATTCTTGTTTTCTTCGATTTTATTAGAAAAATAGGAAGCTTTGGCCTTCTTAATATCTCTTTGAATTTGATTCCTGATCTTACAGATCTTGAAAAAAACTCAGGATCTTGGTTTTTCTTAACTTTGTAAAGGTAACTTATCTCTTGCCATGAATCGTATCCAAGATGGTCATTATCTCCATGGTTCAGTATTATGTTAATCTAACCCTCCTGACAGGAGCTAGTTTGTCCAAAATATGCACAATTATTTAAAAGCATTCAGGAATTATCACATCACTACAATAAAAAATGTGACCAATCAGTCTCAGTCAGTGCAGCCCAACCAGATCATCTTTACGGTAGTTCTTTAAAGAACGCATCTTAATAACATTGTGACTGTTACATTTCACCTTTTGGATCTTCTAGTACGAATATGAGAAATGATGATCACTGAGCCAACACCAATTGTACCGATGGGCTAATTTTGTCAGTACTATTGCAGATGACGTGATCTAAGATAGAAGACCTTGTGAACACAATATTGTTGGAGAATTTATGATTTGTTCACAGTTAAACAGTGAGAGAAACATGTTTCATTTTAGATAAAAGATGATCTTGTTTAAGCCATAGTCCACATGAAATCAACCCAGAATATAAGTTCTAAATCAGACTGGATCTTAGACAATGTTTTCAACAAACCTCAAGAAATGGGTTCGGTTTTGGGCGATAGCAGGCCCAACAACAATAGGCTTAGATTTGGGCAACGAAATTTTAGCCCAATTTCTCATATGAACATCACTAAGATCCGATCTGATATTGGAAAGCAATAATCATTTTAATAATATAAACAAATCCCCCTCCATTCTAGACGATCGTGCGGATAACATTAAAACCTTCAAGTTCAATTTCAGAGTCTGTAACATATCATCCAACCAAACCCGCTATTGCCATAAAAGAAAGCCATGTTTGTTAGGCAAGATTTTTATTTTCAGACAGTTTTGGCAACAGTGATCTTGTATTAATATGAATAAAACTGCAGGCCTCTAGAATTGAAACAGTTAAATTTGTCATCACCATCTTAAACTTCCCTGTGAATTTCTGGCATTGAACAGCTGATGGTACATTGGGGTTAACAAATGGTTCTTGTTTTGTACTTGTTGTGATAGAATTTTGATCATGTGTATCAGGTCTTACAGGTCTAATACATAAGATCTGTCCTGTCTCAGGCCTGACTACCACACGAAAGTCCGATAGGTAGACTGCTTTCCCTGAATACCAAGGGAATTTAATTGTAGCCCAGATGGTTGGGGACACAGGCAATTTGGAACCAATTAGACCCATATGTGATATAGTTCAGGATGGCGTGTATTTGCTCTTAGTTTGGCTGTGCACGGATAAATCATCTTGAGTAACAGGACCAGGGTTTCAGTTCTATGTCGCCACAGAGTAACAGTTCGATTTGGAATGAAGCAGGTGTGTTGGGTAAAGTAGCACACGAGAAGTTAAGAAACTTTGTTGGATAAAAAGATTACCGACAATTATGTTATAGCGACGCAGAGTTCAGTTACTGACAACATCTGATCTGTTGCAGCAGGAAAGTCGAGAAGGAGCCAAAAAACATTGGTAACAAGTCTTTTCGCTGGCCTCTCTTTAACAGGAGTGAAAATTGGGGAGTGTCAGGGGAATGTACATTTTTAAGTTGCTGATAGAGCTGACGCTGCAGTTGCACCCAAGTTGAAATGAAATGATTCTGATGATGTCCTTGTGGGTGACAGCGTAATAATAATTGTAACGCCATGATACTACGGTGAATGGCGCCCCTAAATGCCAGGTATTATTACTGTTATTATTATGTTGGTCTCATGGTTCCCCAATGGGTGGGAGGGTTCCCCCTGCTCAGGATCTTTCCCCTACCAGCCCCACCTCCCCAAATGAACTGACATTTTGTGTGTAGTGTCTATAGAGAAGGAACCAAGTTGGCCCACCCCCGAAAATGAATTAAACACCCCTTCTTCCCCCCCCCCATTTGCAAAGATTGGTTAGACCTGCAAAATCAAAGTACTGATCAGGGTCTGTTCACCAAACTCTTGCGGAACCCTAGTGTATATAACTCATGCATATGTCGTACATACTAGACCTTTAAAACCAGTTACCACGATGCTTTAGGATAAATTGGTCCACTCAGGCGTGACATAATATGCACGTAGATTTACGCATGAAGGACCACAGGGCACCATTAAGGTGGTGCTTTGGTTGGGGTTAAATGGCATTTTAAGGTTCAGAAAAGTAAAACAACCATACTTGTGTTAAAATTTGACAGGGTCAAATTTTAACTCTAAATGTATCATAGATAGATTGTGAAGAAAGACGAAAAAAAATTCCTTTAAAAAGGAAAGGGGCAAGTAAACGTGAAAATTGCAATGGAAAGTATGTCTATGGCTATACTAGAGCTATTGCGTTATATTTTACAATAAATACATCATTATCTTTTTGGAGGTATAGAGAATATATCTAAAATGTCTTTTTTAAAGCATGGGCATTTTGTAGAACTGATTAATGCCAAATGACACAACTTTTTAAACCTTTAAATAAACCTTGAGACATAGTTGTGAAAAATCAAGAAACCTGATTGCTATATCTGGTGAGAAAGATTTTTTTATTTATAGTAATCCACCAAATCGACGAATATGTTTAAGCATCTGTTGATTCAATACACTAATATCACCTTGTATTTCACTTCATTAAATATTCATATCTAGGTCTATTCTTATTGAGTATAGTTTATATGACATGGAAATTGGCTCATCTTTCATAAACTATCTCACATGTAGATTGTTGAGGAGTGGGGAACATGATTAGTCATAAGAATTCTGTTCTTTCCTTTGTGAGACGGGAATGTGAGACAGGCGCTGTTTCTCGCTGAACCAATGTAATTTTGAGGTTGAGATACACCTAGTATTCTGTTGAGGACCAGCCGGATAAGCATCAACTAAGTCTAGAAATACAATTGTATTATAGTCCGGATGATATCAACCAATTCACTGGTCAAAGTTCCGAAATCAAGATTCAAAATTGTCAAAATGTTGAAAAGATTCTTGTGCTACAAATGCATGGAATAAACTGCAGGTATATCTATGAGCTATGGAGTGTGTTTTGCGTGTGCTTGTTTGGGTCAAAGGTCAAAAAACGTCAAATTAAAAAAAACAAAAAAACTAAAAAATCAATAAAATAATAAAATTTTTTGTGTAGTAATTAAAAATAGTCATGTAGAACTAAGATAGTCACCTAAAATGCTTAATTCCCAAAGTTTGAGATGAATCAGATTTTTCGTTGTCATGCAGTACATTTATGCACAGATAACAGTACCATAGGATACCGTCTATATAGAAAAATTCTGGATCTGGAATTTTAAAAACAGATTGTAATTTTCTGTATGAAGGATTTTGATTTGAGCCTAGTTATTTCACACAGTGATAAGTATATGGACAAGCATTATGTATATGCAAAAAAGCATGATTTGTTTAGAAAAATGAGTGCGGCCAATCATTGGGAATCTCTGAGTCAACCTTTTGTAAATCTGAAGAGTGCATCTTGTAGACCTCGATGAAAGATGGCTTGTATGATTAGGTAGGTGAGCCCCTTGTATGACCCATAGTTCAAACGTAAAAAACACACCTCTGGCAAGAGCACAAAATTAGCTATTGCTGTTGTTCAATAGTACCTCAAGATACTTTTAAAAAATAAAGTGAAAAGGTAAAACAAGGTCCTTTTTGGTGACAAGGAATTTTTAAAAAATGGGTTATATTTATGGAGGATTAGGGTCAGGTGCAACCTTTTATGTGCTAAAGGGACACTTTTTGCTACCCCCAAAAAAGAAATCAAAATTAAAGGGGATGGCCCGATTTAAGGATATGAAGTTTTATCTGATAGATGCATTCACTCCAATACCCCACCTCCTAAGTTTCGCGCCAATATTTCAATCCGTTTCATATAAGAGATAATAAACGGTGATTTGTAAGGCCCCATGTAGTTAGAATTAATATTGGTCGATCAAAATAGGGCCCATTTTCGCTCATACTCCAAACCAAACATCCTTTGGCTCTAAGAGTTCAAAGGGTAAATGAGAAAAATAGCAGCTTGCTTCTGATACCAAAATGTTGACCACTTCCCGGTAAAATCTGGGCTTCTGGGACGAGGCATTAGCGATCGGGCCATGGTACATTGTTAACCTGACTTTATCACCTTTGTTTGGAAAAGAAACCAAAAAGCTCCCAGTTTTTCTAAGAAAAAAATCAAATTTTTGAATCACACAAAAGTAAAGGTCATCTAGTATTATCCATTAGTCTAATTTAAACTACTACGTATCATCGAGACCTTGATGAAGAGATACAGACAGACAGTGGTTGCCGTGTTTTCTGCCATCAAAGTTTAAAATTCTCTATTTTCAGTGGCTTTTTAAGTTCTTGTGGCCTTTTTAAGTTCTTGTGGCCTTCTTATATCGCAACACTATTATGACCACTGAGATTGAAGAAGAATTCATTTTAAGTGACTAAATAGAGTTGGCTGTGCTTGAATGCACAGTCTTTGCAAACATTTATTAAAATTGATGAAAAGCTAATTAACAGCTGTGTTAAATAGCTTTGAATTTTACAATGCCATTAGAGGACTGGCAGTGTCAATTACATTGGTCATTCTATTTGATACAGCTTGGTGGATACTTTACCTAGATTGTCCACATAGGAAGCTTTTCAATTCCTTCCAAGAATTCATTTTAGTCCATGGCAATTTAAACAGACACTGGCACATATTGTATATAGGGTGCCTTAATTTTTGTCAAAAACACTGAGGTTTTTGAATGTTGTTATTGTTTTATGTGTTATCCTTCACTTGAGATGACTAATCTCAAAATGTGTTTTGGGGTATGGTTGTTTAGTGACCCTGGTCACTAGTGACCTGATGAATTCAGCAGACTTTTGCTGAATAAAGTCTGCACCTTATTCCGAAATAAGTTGAATTCATGTGGGTCACTAAATGGGCCCATACCATGGACCCAGATTACCTTGGTGTTTTAAGTAACTTTATAATAAAACCACTCTAGAGAGGCTTTATTCCAAATGGAATCGGTTGTACAACTGTAGTGCATGTAAATACATATCAGAGTTGTGTATATTTTCTTGTAAAACTTCTCCAGAGCTAGGCAATTTAGGTTCTCATTGCCTAAAGGTTCTTGTTAGCAGCGATAAGTAAATTTAACTATTAAATGAAGGATATCTTGACTGAAAAATGAGAGAATGGGCTGGAAACAGAAAACAGTGTTCAACTTGAAACCTTTATGGGTGACTATTATAATACTCCTGTTGTAAAACGTTTTCTGTCCGTCCATTTCACCTGTTTTTGAGGAATTCTTGTGTTGCTGGAAATGTCTGCTGTTCACTTTTAATTCTAAGGACCTATGGCCAACATAAGTTGTGGCAATCTCACTTTGTCTGATCTCTCTTTATAGTACAACTGTGTATACATTTTTAATTTTAATTTGGTAGCTTGTAGTGCGTCAGGGCCGTAGCCAGGGGGGGGGAGGGTGCGGGGGGCGCGACGCACCCCCCCCAATAAGACAAAGGTCCGCTTATAATGTTGAAGGTCCGCTTGCCATGTTTAAGGTCCGTGTTGTTAATTAAAAGTTTTGTATATAAGTGACTAAGCAATGACTAAGCGGCTGTTAACCATCGCATTACATTGTTGTTGTTATATACTGTTGTTTTCTCAAACGCTGCGACAAAATTTTTTACTTCGCTCCCCCCGACGAAATTTTTATCCCCCCCCCAACCCCCCGGTATTCGGAATGTGGGAGACGACGGTGAAAAAGTGTGGGTTAACCGGCAGCGCAGCGAGCCAAACAATTTTATTTGGTACGCAAAAGGTCCGCTTCTAGCAAATCCGCACCCCACCCGACATAAATTTCCTGGCTACGGGCCTGCGTGCAGTGCTAGTGCTGAATCAGGTTCATACTTGGTTTGCTTTGTGTATTAAAGCGATACTGCTAGCATTTGAAAATAGTGGTTGGCCCTCAATTTTTGCATGGCTGTACAGCTTTTATATTAGCACTCACTTGAAATGATTAAGCCCAAACCAATGCCCGCCCTTATGGGTAAACAGAATGATTTTATATTAAAACCACTTTAGAGTGGTTTCATTCCGTAGACAGTGGATCATGGTATTAAACACAAAAAAAACCTAACCGGGAGTTTGATTCCCATGCCATCCACCCTGTTTTGACCGGTAGTATATGACATCTTTGTTTCATTTGCTTTAAATGCATATTAATCTTTGTCATTTATTTGGACTGTGTTTTTAATCAACCCACATAATCACATGTCCTATTTGGGGACCCCACTGACCCTTTTTTATATTTTAATGACAATGACCTTTGACACAATGTTCCCTCCCATAATACCTTAATATAGATTAATATCAGATAATTTTCCATGTTTAAATTCATTTTTACAATTTCCCCTCGAATAGTAAATACGCCCTAGCAACAGTGATTGGTTCCTTGTGACAGATCTTTGAGTGGAACCAATAGACCTAATCACAATAGCAGTATTGAATGACTAGGCATTTAGATATGCCCAGCCATTACTAATACAGGTGATTTTATCAAACCCAATTGTGATGGATTATATTAGGGACTAATTTTCCTCAAATGGGCAAATCTAGATGAAATTTCACAAATCTCTGCCATTTTTGTCAACACCTATACTCTGTATGTGTGTTAACTGATTGTTGGAGAAATTGTTTTTGACGCAGTGTTTATTTTTTACTATTTTGTAAAATTGCATATGGGAAGAGTGCTTGTTCCGATTTATGTCATTTGTGTTGGTTCTTACTTGGATATGAGAGCTGACACTTGCACATACGCCCCATCAAGTAACCGTGGGAAACAAACTTGCTTTTTTTATGGTGGAAGCGATAATGCATATTGCAAAGCCCTATTCAATACTGTTCTAATATTGATGGTTAACCATTAAAATGGCATTTTTTTGTTTAAATCCTGGGGTTGAAATGGATTTGAGGGCTCAAATTTCAGGACAAAAACGAGAAAAATACAGCCTTTCATCTGATATCAAAATCGATACTACTTCTGGATAAATCAGGGGTTCCAAAGACGATTGGAACATTGCACCTTTGAAGATGAGTGAGGAGAGAAAAAGCAACACAGAAAGGGAGGGTGTGTAGATGTTTGTGTTTATGTATACAAGCGAGATTGGAAGAGAGTGAGTGGGTAAGGGAAGAAAAAAGAGAGACTAATAAAAGAAAGTGTGTGTGTGTTTGTGTGTGCAGAGTGAGTAAATGATGGATGATGCAAGCAGCCTATTTAATGTTTTGTTCGTAACCCAAACCTTAGGAATTAGGTGGTTGATTGGTGGGGATTTCAAATTTCTGTTTATCATTATTATGCATCAGTACCTTTAATGTGATGTGATACCATTGTGTGACTATCACGTAATGCCCAATACCATGATGAAGAAATATTGGCCACCCAATTTTTCTAGAAAATACGGATTCCCCCCCCAATATCTCGGAAACAGATTGATGAACTATCATATGTGTGGTACCATTGGATAGCTATGACCCTCCCGAGTCCATTGATACCAAAAAAGTACAAACATACCTTGTATGACATCACAGTGACGTCAAACATGACGTCATGCAAAAATGCAAAAAATCTAAAAAAAATCACAAAATTCATGGTTTTTCTCCATTTCTTCAAGCAAAAGTTGGATTTTTGGCCATGATGTGTGTCAAAGTATGCGCACACATGCTCTTACTACAAATAAATCAAATAAATATAGTGTAACATAGTGTAACTGTATCCTTAGCACAAAAAAATGGATTTCTGTTGTTCCGTGTAATTTCAATGGGAAATAGCTTTTCTTCGCACGCAGTGCGCAATTACGTAATGCTGTGTCATAACCGTAAGTCCGATTTTGTTCAAAATGGTCATAAAAGTGTTAATATTATAATGTGTTGATTAGTATGACTTGTATAAGTAGTTTAAAATCTATCAGTTTGGGTATAATGCTCAAGTGAATTGCCAAGGGACATTTTTCATATTTACATAAATGAGATCACCTATTTAACCTGTATTTGCCTTAATGTTTCAATATTGTATTGAGTTATCCTGTTCTTTTTAAAAGGGATCTCATGTTTGCATGTTCTGATGTGATTGTTGATTATCAGTATTTGTTAAGGTGTTAAAATTTTTGCTTGATACATGGATGGTTGATGAACTTTGTCATCAGCGTATGATGTGTATAATTATAATTATATTTTTTGAAGCTGTTTTTTGTAGATGTATGTTTTCTATGTGTATTGTTGCAATTAATTGGTTTATTTTGTTTTATACATGGATGGGTGATGATCTGGTTCATCAGTGTATGATGTGTATCTTTTTATAATTGTTGTAATTGAATTGATTGAAATGAAGTTTTAATATTGCGTCGTATATTGATATATATTATTTATGATTTTTATCTTAATGACACGATATGACACAATTGTGTTGAGTTGCTGTTAAATTTTAATACTCACTCACACTGTCCACCAAAATGCGATAATGCACATTGTGCTAATATTGTTTGTTAACCATTAAAATGACAGGTTTTTATTTATATCTTGGGAAAGAAATTTCAGCACGATGAGGCAAATAAAGCCTTTCATCATCATCGTCATCATTAGCCTATGTCCGTCCAGTGTTGGACAAAAGCCTCAACGTGTTTCCATGCTGGATTTTGGCTTACCCTTCCATACTGGCCTAGAGTAATTGATACTGATCTGTAGGCCTTCCTCTCAGGTTGTTCCTAGAGATGGCTGCTGCATGATAATTTCCCTCCAGGTTTGTCGGTTTTGAGCCAATCTGCCCGTTTCTGTTGTTGAGTTGACTCCTCTGGCACTACAGTCAGCTTGATTGTTGTCAATTCAACACAGGGGTGGACGTCCGAGAGGTCTGTTGCCATCTACCGAACCTTCCAGTGTGATCTTAGGATATATGGAGTTAGGCATCCTTTTGATATGCCCAAAGTAGGATAGCCTCTTCTTTCGTATGATCTCCACTATATCCAACGTGATACCTGCTCTTGATTTAATGATCTCATTTCTGATTCTATCCTTTCTGGACACACCTAATATCCTTCGGAGGCAGGACATCTCAAAGACCCTCAGGCGATTGGTGTCGTTTATCTTGAGAGTCCAAGTTTCAGATCCATAGGTGGCGACGGAGAGGATCAGAATCCTGCACAGCTCCATTTTGGTGTTCAGGCTGATATCTGTAGCTCTCCAGATGTTATGGAGTTTTTGCATTACTCCCATCACCAGGCCAATTCTACGTTTTTATGTCTCCTTCAGGTGTTGCTGAGTCACTTATGACTCCACCCAGGTAGACAAATGTGCTGACCTGTTCCAAGTTGTTCGATCCTATTTTGATGTTGATTGGATGAGTTTGGCATCCAATAACTTGGACCTTGGTTTTTGTTATGTTGATTTTTAGTCCCATATCGGTACTTGAGTTGTATACTTTGTTTACTAGTGTTTGAAGTTCCTGACTGGATCGGCTATGAGTACAATGTCATCTGCGAAGCGAAGGTTGTTGATGATGACCCTGGATAGATGCTCCTATTTCTACCTCTTCCAGTGCTTGGAGCATGACCATCTCTAGCAAATGTTAAAGAGTTGGGGTGATATAATGCATCCCTGTCTAACCCCAATGAGGGTGGTAAACCAGTCTGTCAGGGTGTTGTTTACTATCACACTACTTTTGGATACCATAGAGTGCTTGGAGTAGGTTGATGATTTTCTTTGGGAAACCAATGTCCAATGGTCTCCAGACACCTTCCTGCCAGACAGTGTCGAAGGCTTTCTGGAAGTCTATGTATCAACAGTATAGGTTGGTGTTAACTTCTTGTATTTTTCTAAGATTTGTCTCAAGGAGAATATTTGGTCAACTGTGCTTCTTTTGGCTCTGAATCCTGCTTGCGCTTCAGCTATGATTTCATCCGATCTCATTTGGATGCGGGAGCGTAGATCTAAAAAAGTTTTCCACCAAAAAATTTTTATTTTGGCCAAGCCCCTGCGTAAGAGAAGACGACTAGAACCTCGTTGTGGTTTGGTGCAGTCAAACTTATCATTTTTCTTGAAAATGGGGACTATTATTGCCCTGCCACAGTCTTGCGGGAATGTCTCACTATTCCAGATCTTAATGCACAGCTCTGTGTAGGACATCAATCCCCATTTCGCCCGCAACTTCAATTCCTCTCCGGTTACTTGGTCATATCCTGGTGACCTTCCTTGTCTTTCATTTTGTTTGACCGCCTGGGCCTCTTCTTCTCTCAGTATTGGTGACTCGTCCTGATCCTCAGTTATGACCCGTTTTGGGAGGATGGGCTTGTTTACTTGGGTTCGGACTATAGTTGTTTTTCACTGTGGGGAGAAGAGAGATGGACTAAATGCACCATTAAGTTTTAGGCTATGAGTTGTAAGTACGAAGCTATAATCTTAATATAACAAAATTGTCCCTATTCACACCGTTTTTATCGGTGTTCCTCATTCAGCAAACCTTATAGAGTGGGAGTTCCTGTAATACAATTTCTCAAAGTCAAATAACAAAACCTTGCAAAAAAAGCTGTTACATATACATTGATTCATTTTCACCGTTATAATTTTTATGCTTTAGTAAAAAAACTTACCATGCAGGGTTTTTTTTATTCACCTAATACACATATTCTAGAAGCACACCAAGTTCATACCATTGGCTTTGTGGGTGGATGAAGTCCGTGTATAAAATAGGAATGTACATCCCTTAGCAGGTATAGGAAAGCTCTGAAATATGTGCCAGAACTGTATAATGCCAAGAAAAATAAATCTGTGCCCTTCTGGTAACACACCCATCCTTTAAAAATCGTGGCCAAGAAACTATTATCCATTGAGAACAAAATAAATATTCTTGTTTTTTAGTTCATGTCTGTCATGAAGCGTAGGAATCATATTGGTTTTAGTTTTTGTTATAAAATTAAACATGTCTAGAAAATTAACGGTGGCAACAAGGGAATTTTACATATCAAGCATCCCTAACATAATTAAGATGAAAATTTTCTTTGGTGGTAATTTTTTAATTTTTTTAAATTGGGGTATTGGAGCACAGTACTAACTCATAATATAGGCAAATCAAAATACCTCTTTCACTTTGAGAATTTACCATTCCCATTAAGAAAATATTGAGTGTCTATTCTATAAAAATCACTACATATAACATAATATATTAATGTCTGAGCTCTCTCATTTGCATCTGTATTATAATTAGGTTTACAACTGCATAAACCTCTGCTATGTGTAAAAGATGAACTCCAACTTGTTCATATTCATGCTAACTCTGAAGTTATGGTTGATAATCCAAAATTAGCTTTCAGTTATTTTTGTGTCGTCTGCTTGTAATCTTCACATAGGAATTGTTTTGGAAGTACATGTGTGTGAGTCTGTATGTGGTAAAATGAATAACCCGCTGTAGTGAGTGCACAGATTTCTATTATAACCCTAGATAGCAAACGCCAGCTCAAAAGCCGTACCCATCTTTTCCCGCAGTGCATAACTATTTCCAAAGCGTGGTGTACCAATTTTAATATTCCTATATGCTCTGATTTCCATAGCGTGGTGTACCATTTATTCATATATCACCATTTGCATAGAACGATGTACCGTTCAAGGCCAACAGGTTACGGCGCAGCGCGTGCGAGTGCGCATTTCTAAATTGTGGATGACCGTAATGAATTATTATATTTTCAAACACTGTTACGTGGCCCCGCCTATTCTTCAACACGGGCTTACGGCATCTCGTTTTCTATGTGAGTGTGAACTCTTGATCACATTGACAAAATGACTTCATATTGGACAGTGAGAGTAAATGTTTTCAATCTCTACCATTTGACCATATCACTTTTTTGCTGTAAGCAGAGTGGCACATAGGGAGGACTCTGATAGTATGAGCATGTTGGGTCCGCATGTGGCAATGTGTGCGTGCCATATGTGTTGTAGGGTAAAATGTTAACAGCTGCACTTATTGCCTCATAATTCTTTTAATTTACCAACTCTTCCATTTATGTCATAATCAATGGCGCGCAAGATTCAAGGATGTAGTACACAGATTGACCTCTGATGACCATTTGACCTATGACCCCATTTAAAACCCAATGGTAGACAAAACAGCATTGTGAATATGAGTGTGTACAGATTAATTGGTCAACAAAAGTCAACTTGAGTAAGTGTAACGACCATCAAATGAAGTCATATCTAAAGAACCCAATAGTATTTCAGAAAAAAATGGACATGTTAAGGTGGGTCCCATAGATGGCTCAAGAATGATTAAATCGAATGAACATCATTTTTGTCAATGATTGGTTACATCAAACAATGAAAAACAATGATATGTGTTTTTGTCTAAGCCAAATTGGCATGATTTCCTGAGGTTTAGCTGTCAGATATTTTAAAATCACAAAATACAGTATTTTTTCTTATTTTGTTGGAGCAGGCCATAAAAACAGTTTGATTTTTTTGGCCTTCTCTCTTATTCTCATGATCAGTTGTAGTAACAGTGCTACCAGAACCATACTTTTATTTTAACCAAAAAGTATCTGTAATCCCCTTTGCACACCGTCAAACAAGTGCGCCGGTTGGGTCTATTTTGCACACTACAAACAAATCAGAGGAAAACCTACATTGATTTTTGTGTTGTACCTCAACATGAACTTATTATGTTTTCAGAAAAAAAACAGATCTCACTGTGACAACATGTTGTTAGCCAAGTAAACCCCAGCGGAGCATTACAATCAATTTATCAAAGACTGATGACATGAATAAGACAGCGAACACAATAATGTGCACGCATTATAGAAAGCGAGCAAAAAATGCAGATTGTCTCAGGACTGTGCATTTTCCCCTTAAATATAATTTCCTCTGAAAATGTAATGTTTATTTTAGTTACGTGTATTATCTTTATTGCACTTAACCTGTAAATTGCCAACCTTGACACTAGCCAGAGAGTGGGGACCACGCATATTTGAAAGGGTTCGAGAGGTTTTCACCTTACTGTTTACCAACTTACTGCAAAGGACACATACAATGAGACTCTCTGCTCTGAACATGATCTGATGCCTTAATGTCCCCTCCAAAGGACGAAATGCTTTAATGGTTTATTTATTAAAGCACATGGTGACATGCTCATAGGCAACGCCTTCCTGATCAGTACTGAGATAGGATATTCGGAAGGTACAACCTCTATTATACTGGTGTGTGCATCAGCCAACAAGAGCCCCGTTGTGGCTTTCTGCAGTTCTTTAGACTCTCTGTTCAAGCATGCAAACTCCACAACTTTTAGTTGCTTATATTGGTTGAAAAAATTAGGAAAGTTTTTTGTATTTCTTCTTCTACAAAACTGCTAATTTGGCACAAATGCAGTTCATAAGACAGTAACATTCATACATTACCCAGTATTTGAGCAATGCGTGTTATGTGACCGGACCTGACAACCAAAGGTTCCATTCATGGATTGATCGGGTAGAAGATACTGCAGGGCTGAAAAAATGCTTAATTCCAGGGAAGATAGTCACATTTCTCAAAGATGTCCTACCATTTTTTATGTATTTCTTTATCTGAAAAATTTTCCCTTCAAAAGATCAAATTTCCCAGGAAGGAGCTTCCCTAGATTCCCCACTTTCTCTCACCATGGATACTGGTAGCAAATGAAGTCCAACAGGATGTCTAGTGATATCGATGGTGGATGCACCTACCATATTGTCTATAACAAATGCCCTAAGGGAGTGATTTTTTTTTAAATAAAGAGGTTTTATTATAGTCATATGGTTCAGTGCAAAATCCCAGTACTGTATTTAGGAACAAACAGCTCATCTTTTCTGTTACATGTAGGCCAGCTTTCAGACATGAGGTCTTCTCTTGCTCTCTTTTTTAGTAGCCTCAAGATACTTGAGGAGTATCAGCCACTAAACCTTTACTTAGTCATCATGTCTCAGCATTCATCTTTCAAAAGTGAAATTGGATCAATGAGATTTAAGACCTGATGTCATCGCAACTGAGTTAGTAGGCACAGTTTACAGATAATGTGCTTGGTTGTGTTTATACTTATTTCTGTAGGAAAAAAATGGATTTGTTTTCTTTTGCTTGCTTATTTGTAAAAATTTAAAAAAACAATAACTCTGACACACCTAGTTTAATAGTTGGAAATATTTTCTGCACTCCAATATACTCTTGCTAGGTCATGGGTAGATAAAGAGGCAAATGATATGAATAAAGAACTTACCTGTAAATGAGGATACATGTTTTTTGTGGGCCACCAGCTAAGCTGGCCGGAGCCCTTAGCATCCTTTTGTCATGTGTATGTGTGTGGTCACTAAATTGTTAAGTTTTTTCAATTGGAAACCAAACTTGTGTCATAGGTGCACCATGGATCCCTCATATGTTGATGAGGTCAGAGGTCATGTTCCAAGGTCAAAGGTCATGGAGCGGCCCACAGCTTATATTCTTTGATACAGTGAGCGCGAAAGCCGAGAAGCGCGAAATTCTAGTTTAAATTTGCACTTGATTGGTTATAGAATTCCAGAAGTTTATAGAACAATACAAGTATAGAAAAGAATACTAAACACTATGTTTAAAAAACTTGGACGGCTCTCTATTAAGTATCTTGAAGAAGCGTTTGTGGATAGAAAATTCTTAAACACTTAGGATTATTTACGCAATTTCATTGGTTCGTAGCCGTATGATATCGCATGGTTACACGCGTATGCATCACGCGATAAGCATACGCACTGCTCGAGCGGAATCAAAGGTGCATAGTATAATAACAGACTGATTTAAAAGCTGGGGTAGTTTCGTTGGATAAAATCTACCATAATTTAGTAATATGTTACTAATAGCTTCTTACTTTGAATAAAGCTGTTAAAGAATGATATAACATATTGTTTTTACCTCTGCCATGTATCTATTGTCATCACAACACGGGCAACAGCACTCTTTTAGCGTAAACAACTCAGCTGCGCCTCGTTCTACTAATAATGCTCTGCCATGTGATACGACACGATAGGTAACACGGTAGAGGCTAAGAACAAATACCTTTGTTCTCCAAATACTAATCTTTTTATGGCATTTTCAACTTATTCACATTAAAGTGCAACAGAGATTTCACATATCAGGTGTACCTAAAAACACGAAAGTACATCACCAAAAAGAATTTTAAGCGATCAAAAATATCCAAATGTCCTTTTCACCTCAAAATGGTCATATTCCCCAATGTGACATGATGACGTAATTGTCCCCATTCGGGAGGGGACTATAAAATCGGCTCCGTCCGTATGTCCGTCCGATGTCCGTCCTATGTCCGTATGTATGTCCGTCCTGTATGTCTGTGATAAAATGTTAACCTAGAACATTTGGGGGGGGGGGGCTATCTTTTTTTCTGGATGAGTAGAGTAGCCAATCTTTTGTTTAGTGTAGGAGGGGACCCCCTACTAACCATGTAATTCCATTCTTCCCCAGGGTCTCCCCTGGGTCTGCAGGGGGTAGGGGAAAAAAGGTCAATTGAAAAAGCATAATTGCACTGAAAGTCAAGAACATTTGACCAGTTGTGTAAAATTTTTTGGAACTTTATTTTTTCTTGAATTCTTCTCCAAAGCAGTCTGCAGTGCTCTACTTATTCATTTGTAGGGGATAAATACAGCCACCTTCAGATGTGCTAGCTGTGTTTTGTCCCCATTCACCCCAAGCTCGGGGTCAATGGGGCCAGGCATATTTTTGTCCGTAAGAAATTAATCCTAATAAAGATTAGGGTCAAAATTCCCGGAATTTTGAGAGTCGGAAATTTCCATGGAAATTTTGGGAATTAACGGGAATTTATGGGAATTTTTAGGAAATTTCGGAAATTTTTCCAAAAACAATCTTTTGAAATTGATAAAAATTATAAGGTTCCTTTTGGTTTCAATAGGAATTACTTTGGTACACTGAAATGCTACAGAAGAACATACAAT
>JAMKCH010087916.1:1575-18282 GCA_023653785.1 Ophioderma brevispina | reverse complement strand
TATATTTGGTTTATATTTTTTGTATTTGTATAACTTTTAGTTGCGCTTGCATTGGTGCAAAAAAAATTCAAATCCATCGCTTCGTTTTTGCGTTAATTAGCATGGGTCCCTAGGAGCCCCCCCCCCCTTATGCACTTACGGAAGTGCCCATGACAGAAATTAAAAATCTTAATAGAGTTACTGTGATTCTGATTTTCATAATGCACACACCTAGTGACATAAACAAAGTAAATAATGAATCAAAAAATTCTTGGAAAGTATAGTAGGCCAATGGTGTCATAATATTTTATATACACCGTATAGCGGTTTACTGTAGGAACCTATGGTAACCTAAAAATATAAAATGGCACGAGACATTTCTATTTGTACTTAATATGTTAAATATAGTGCATCCTTCACCAATTAAAGCAATCAGCAAAAGTCTAGGTGAATCAGTGCCGTAGAAAATGCAGAAACGAATAAGTGTCTTTTTCGCATATTTTGACGCAAAATTAAAATCAATGTTTTGCCCCTAGTTTTCTTACTGAACATTTTTTTTTTCAGTTTTTATTTCTTAATTGTTGATGTCTTTGAATCCTTCTAACATGTGGTGGATTTCATCTAAGAATTCCTTTGGAAAGTGGTTATATAATGAATGGGTCCCTAGGAGCCCCCCTTATGCACTAATGGAAGTGCAAACCCCTTATGCAAGTGTTAAGAACAAATAATATATCACAATATTCACGAAAGTTCAAACAACATAATTATTACCAAACAACTTTATTCACATACATAAAATATCATTGGTCTTAATCAATCATGACTTTGAAAACGAAAAATATATTGATCATTTTATCGATAAAACACATACATTTGAATAAAAATGTTACCATTGTCACACTTTATCAAAACCACGTAGCGGAGGAAGAAGCCACGCGCAATATGCGTAATGGGCTAACTATGTGTCACCGATACACTCGATGCCCTCGTACGATCTCTTTGAAAATGCTCTCTCCTCTGGTTGGGAGAATTTATAAAACAAATTAAACAACCATCAACAACATGGTCCTGATTAATCTATGCATGAGGACAAAATGTCACATATTATTTTTTCAACGTTTCAATATTCCTCACGCTTGTCCGTTGTCATGTATACCTGTCTAGCGGTTTGACGGCATTCTAATTCAGCATACAATTTATCGGACGATTGCCGGACAGGATGAATACCCATACTTGTATTTTCCGGTAGTCGATAGTACTTCACAAACAAGATCATACCTATAATAAAAAATAAAATCGCCAATATTGCTGATACTATAGTACATACAATCCAAAAGAAAGACTTTGATTTCTCTGGCGGACATAGCTTTCGACACTTCTTTCCAACATCTGCGCCTTTAGCGTCAGATAATACGGATACTGAATGCACGTTACTTCCAAGGTTTGTTTCCGAAGTCTTAGCTGTTGTCAACGCTGTGTTTGTATCTATAAAGTTTGGATCATAAAACACATGAAGGGGTCCAATGTGGCATGTACGTCTCCTTTCGGGAAAAGCTAGGCTAGTGACAGTGCAGATGAATACAGCTTTGTCATGTGATCTATCAACACGCAAGTTAAACAAGGAGTAAACCATTCCGTTTTTAATTTTAGTGTTTTCAGAGGATAACTTATGATTTGATTGACTCCATTCCAGGTTGACCGTTGGATTGGCCTGTTCTGACGTGCAGTTGAAGTTCACTGTTTGCCCCTCAGAAACAGCCAATTCATGTAAATTTGAAGAGCATCTCGGTTCTGAATCTGAAGGGAAAAACGTCACCTGCAGTGCGACGGATTTAACAACCACTTGTCCTGCTGTAGCTTTGTCAGTAATCCTACATGAATATTGTCCTTCATCTTGTCTCCTGACTTCTGCAATCGTCAGAAAGTATATTACGTAACCGTCTTTCATTTGTTTTACAGATAAAAAGACGCGCTCGTCCACACTATTTAGCACATCTTTGTCCACGGATAACCTTTCAATGTTACCATCGATATTACGAAGAAGAGTGACTTCGTCGCCATTTCGAAGATTCCTTACCTCGCAATAGAGTGAAAATACTGCACCCTCTTGCACGGGGTTAACAGGTGCCCTTGCAGTAATAGAAGGCTCTGCAAAGATATCATCAAGAAGCAATAGTAGCGGGAATACCCACAAGAACTTAATATATGAGAACATCTTTAAGATGTGTCCAATATACGAAAACTGTCCACTTTGGCCGAGATACATGTTGTGCCTGTGGTTTTCAGTTCCCTAAGTGACGTCTGAGCGCTAGTGTCCAGGCAAAAGCAATACATAAATGTGTCAATTATAACACGTGGAGGCCAAAATAACACTTGTTGAAATCGAATATGGAAGTGAAAAGTGCAGTTTGAATGTGACTTGAATCACAGTCAATAATAATGTCGCCGTCTTGTGACACACTTGTGTTGATAAAAAATGTTGGTAACGTAAGCTCGGGTTGAGAAGTGTTCCATTTTCTCTTTCCAAGATGCAAATGGCGGTAAAAATCAATGCAGCTCACAAATCTAGCCGACGTAACAAATAAAGCTACATCGGCAGTAAAGCATACCGCGGCAAAGAACCGATTGGCTTGGATAATGCTCATTTTCAGGTAATCAAAGTGATTGGCCGCGAGTGAAACAGATTACCACTAAGCGTGTAAGTTATCAAGGCTTCGCTAGATGAGGTGCTAAAATTCAACCCGCCAAGCGTTGCTATTGGCAACTCGATTTATTTGCTTGATATAAAGGGAGCCAACAGATCAACCTAATGCCTTTACCCGTGAGGTGATTATGATATTGATCTTTAATTTTTACAAACGGCGGTTGTTTGAATATCGCAAGAATGGGATTTAATATCAAACCTGAAGTTTCACTAATGGACGCAGGTGATGCATGTCCTATAGAAGCGTGTATATTATTACATCAAATCACGCGAAATATAGTCAAGTTCCCAGAATTCTCAAGAGGATTCTAAGCTTACATAGGATTTGACGATGTACCATTTGTCAATATGTGATTCTTAACACGCTGAACAAACACCTGTAACAATACGACCTGACGCCATTTGATCACTGCTAGCTGTTGATGCCAAAAATGGAAATGCCTATATTCCCCAATCGGCAATCCGTGTAAATGATTTACTACATTAATGAAAATACGTCCCTATATAGTTTATATATACGTGGAACAGTGCAATGTCCATCGGGCCAGGCACCTAAGTGCTCACAAAGATACAAATGCGCGCAATAATATATTATTCACACGATGTTAAAAGCAATCGTAAGAAAAAAAATACAAAAAAAAAGTTTTATAAACTGGTAAATAGGGCTCCAGTTTTATGCCGGAAAATTACGTAGTAAAATACCACCGCGGTATAGTTATGATAACTTTTAAAATACGGTGACGAGAATTGGTGTGTGTCTGTGGATAACTGTCGTATGTGCTGCTTTAATAAAATTCTAAGAAAAAATAATTATAGCTCAATGAATGTACTTTTCAGATGAATTATGTATTTAATGTTACCTGTTTTTCCCCTAGGTATCTGTTTATTTACAGATGTGACATTGGTGCACGTATATACGAACTTACCTTAATGACCCCGGATGAAAATTAAACCCGGAACCCGGTAGGTAAGTTAGTTTACTTGAAAAGCAATTATATATCATAATAATTATTTTCTAAATTGTTGTTGCGTCCCTTTGAAAGACTTATCAACGTGTATATATCCCGCTGGATGAGTTCGTCAAATGATATTTCATATAAATATGAAATTTATGATACATCACTTGGTAATATAATTCCGTGCTGAAAAAAATGTATTCATCGATTTAAAATAATAAAATAATAACGCTTCAGTTTTTTTTCCTTTATCAACCATCTAAAAAGAAACAAACAAAAACGTAGCACATAAAAAGAAAAAAAAAAGAAATAACACAAGTTTACACAATAATAAAGCAAACAATCAAAACAAGCCAAACACACACACACACACACACACCATCACACACACACAAACACACACACACACACACATACACCCCCACAAATAATCACACACACACACACACATTTACAGGTTTACAAAATTCTTTCTGATACTAACAAGAAAAGAAAGGAACAACAAATTGGTTAATGATGTTATGGCGGAGTGACTGTCCTGTTCTCTTCTCATATCAAAAACACAAATCGTGGTAAATGTATAAAACCGCTGAAGGCATCCGTTAACGCCGAAAAAGCTCTTTGCAAAGTAGCCAACAGGAAAATGTGCTACATGTATCCACTCAATCTAAAAGTAGTCATTCCAAGGTGCAGATTAGTAATTGAAGATTTATCGTTGATACGATTTCTTCCGAAAAATGCTGAAAGACACGAAATATCATTGACCAACCAATTGCCAAGACATTTTAAGGCATACTTTTAAAAGTGATGTTTGCACGATTAAATGTGGCTCAAATGACAAACGATTGAATTAGTCCCGATTACACAGCTTTTCACTTAAAATCTTTCCTAAAACACACATACGCACACACACACACTCACACACACACACACACACCCATACACACACACACACGCGCGCGCGCACACGCACGCACACACACACACACACACCCACACACACACACACACACCCACACAGGTGTTACAGAAATAGACTCAGCTCAGACCTTAAATGATTGCCAATCGTTTCATACATGGGTTTAGAGTGAAGCTTGTTGCATTTATGCACAAACCTAATTGACCACATATTTATATCCCATACGTCCCTAGAGGAAAATGACTAGCAACCTGACAATCACCGCAAAAAGAGAGATAGCGGTATTTGTGTAGTTAGATCTAGGAGCACTTTCCTTAAGCACAAGACATGGGTCTGCCTCGTGATTTTTGAAAAGTGGCAAAAATGGCATTCAGGGATTTTGGATAAACTGACGGGAGTCGAGGAAATATTTCCACTGAATTACTACGGCTTTTCTTAACAAGCAAGCAATTGCAGTGCCAACATAGTGTGGAGCGCGCTGATGGATTGCCAGCAGAGAGGTTGGAAAACCTTGGAAACAAGGACACTGCGGAACTGAAGACTTCTTGCAAGCAGTTTTAGAAGTCTAGGGAATTGTTGACTTTACAGCAACCACAAAACTGCCGCTCCAGAAGAAACTTAATGTTACGCATGGTCACCTGTTTGATGGCTCATGCAACAGTGGTAATTTTAAGAGAATACTCATCAGAACTTTTAAAGCCAAGGCCAGTATATTTCACGAAAGAGCAAGTGTGGTTTCGACAAAGGAAATAATTTAAAGGTGCAAAGAGAGATTTCACATATCAGGTGTCCCTTAAAAAATCCAAAGTTCTGATTTTTGCCCAGATGTAAAGCTTTCCATCAAAAATATCCCCATCTGAAAGGATTAAGCAGAGAAATGTTTCTTTGGTACAAAAAATTCGTAATTTCTAATTTCGTAGGAGCAAATACGAAATTCAGCCTATGTTTTACATTGCAATATAAGCAAATCAAAATCACATTTTTTTCTCTCTTCTAAGACATTTCTATAGCATAACACAAGATAAGAAATCTATTGAGCATCTAATCTATTTGAAATTACTATTATGACACAATATTTGGGTGCCTCAAAATCTCTCGTTGCACCTTTAAGAAGGATACAAAGGTTCTGTGACTTTTGACAAGATGAATAGAGTATAGTCACCCGACATGCTGAAGAAGATTAAAATAGACTTAAAAACATTAGGCATGAGTGGACAATACAAGAAACAAGAAAGGTTGGCAGAATGTATGAATAAAATCACGTTCTGGCTAACTCACCCTCTACTAATATGTGGTGGCGAGACCCTGGTAAGATTCTTGCAGCCATTAAAGGTGCAACGAGAGATTTTGAGGCATAAGCATGCACATGTGTCATCTGTAGTGATTTCATATAGATTACTTCAATACATCTCTTAACTTATTTGTGGCTTCAGAAATGCCTTAAAAGTGAAACAAAAGTTGACTTTGATTTGCTCATATTTCAATATAACGCATTGGCCGAATGCCGTATTTGCTCCAATATGAATGAAATTAGAAATGTCACAATATTTCTGCCAAAGAAACACTGCCCTTTTATGGCAAAACTACGTATCTAAAAATCGGCCTTTTGAGACTTTTACCTATAAAGTTCATCCGTTTGTATTTTCTTATACATTAAAAATAGCTAGATTGAATATTTATATTCAACATATAATTTTCCCTACCTGCTTTCATTTTTACGATTAATGATTAAACTGATTTCGAATTACGACACAATTTGTCAAATTACGCAGTTTTGCCATAACAAAAATTAGGTTAAAGCAGTTATGGCAAAATACATAAGCTATATCAAAATAGGAGAACGCGGAATATCACTTACATAGAAATAAAATTCCTAATTTGTGCTGCTCACATACATTTTAGTTTGGTGTTACCCTCTGTAGTCCCATTAGTATGTATAGCAAAACACTGCCACTCAGAGAAACCTTTTATAGCAAACCTACGTCTCTCAAAGTTACATAATAGTTTTGCCATAAAATAACAAAGAGACTTTGAAGGCATGAATGACACGTAGTTTAAATATACGCAGTTTTGCCGAAAAAAATACCTACAGAATGGTAAAACGTGCCGCCCCCAAATTGCCCATAAATAACTTTATCTCTAAAAGTCAAACAATTCGAGTTACATAGTTCCGCCATATTGCGATATAGGTTTGACGGAAAGCTTTACATCAATTGACAAATCAGAGTTGTTGATTTTTAAGGGACATCTGATATGTGAACTCTTATCGGTGCACCTCTTAAAGGTGCAACGAGAGATTTTGAGTCATCCACATCATTTGTAGTTATTTCATATAGATTAGACCCTCAATATAATTTTTACCTTGTATTTGGCTACAGAAATGCCTTGAAAGTAAAAACAAAAGGTGCTTTTTATTTGCTCATATTTCAATATAAAGCATAGGCTGAATTTAGTAATTGCTCCTATACAGAATTAGAAATTTCACATTTTTTGTACCGAAGAAACATTTCTCAGCTTAGTCTTTTCAGGTGGGGGTATTTTTGATGGAAAGCTTTACGTGAATGCAAAAATCTGAATTTTCAATATTTTTCGGGACACCTGATACGTGAAACCTCTCGTTGCACCTTTAATATTTTACTCTTCTTTATCCTGTCTCAGCGACTGACATGGACAAAGTGGTGTACACCATTTTTAATGCAATCACCCTTAACCCTCGTCTACCGAAGGGGGTTTCGGGTTTTTTCCCCGGCTTGCTAAAACCCCCTTTTTGGTGCCAAATTATTTAATGTAATTGTCAATTGACATGTTCCGCTCCTTTTCATCCAAAAACAAACATCCACCGGGGTATAGGTAAGATACAGGGTGATCCCAAAGTGATGGATGGGGGAGGGGGGGCAACCACCCCTCCCCTTCGGAAGAGAAGTACCAACATGCCTAACACAACACAGGAACATCACTTGATTTTGGTACCAATAGATAGCTATGGTTCTCCTCTTTCCATTGATACCAAAATGAGTACCAACATGCCTAGCATTACGTCACAATGACGTCATAAAGTTCGCATGTCAGCAAAACTGCCATTTCCATAGACACACACAGTGAAAAATTCAATTTTTCGCCAAAAAGGTTAGGACAATCAGATTTTCATGTGGTTTTTGATTCTACTTGATGGGAAATGACTAATTTAATATAATGACAGCATTTTAGAGCTATAATAATGTTTGAGTCGCTAAAATTGCGAAATATCAATTTTCCACCCTATATTCAGTATTTTCGGACTTTCCTCAACATATGACGTCATGGTGACGTCATAATGGAGATGGTGGTACTTATTTTGGTACCAATGGAAAGAAGAAACTCTAAGCTATCCTTTGGTACCAAATTTACAGGAATCAGGTGTTCAGTAACGAAAATCACAGGGGGGTGGTAACGGGAGTTTTGTTACAAAAAATGGCTCAGGTAGACGAGGGTTAAGGTTATCAAACCTGGCTGCCGTAAGGATCAAAAATCTTGGGTGGACTACTTTCTTGCATGGAAAAAGTGCTTTAAAATGTCTGAAAATGCACTAGTTTTATTACGAAAGTGATGAAATTTCATGATTGACATGGTAGACTGGTATGTTTTCTCAAAATAAGCGGCATTTGGACAGTGAATTTGAGGAAATTTACTCCGCGGTCATCAATTTCACATCGATTTGCAAATTACTAGCTTTGGCGACTATAGAGAATCTTGGGTTGCCGGTCTGACATGGGGCGAGTTTGGTGATTCGTAACTAAAATTTTTTCTGGTCATCATATGTTCAACATTTGGTTATTTGGTGATTTTAGCTTGTACTTTGGGGTGATATTGTTGTATTTCCTCTGTGAGAGTTTTAAATGTGAAAGAAACATGCTCAAAGTTGCCATTTTTCCCATAGACTGCTGTGTATAAGTGAGTTAGTGGTGTGTAACCTTAAGTTGTTTCGCAAGCATCATCCTTTTTTCACTATGTGTTCTTGAAATTATAAATATTTATAACAGTTAAACTAGAACATAATATATGTTCGCTAATGTATTTTTCATCTTTTTTATTTCGGTATTTTGTATTATTTATTTATGTTTACATTGTTTCGTTTTTAGAGTTTTTTACTATTGTTTTATTTTTAATTATTGTTATTTGTTTCACATTTATAGTGTTTCAGTATTTTTATTTGTTTTGTTTTTTTTTCTTCTTTTTTTGTTGTTGTTTTGTTTTATTTATTTTTATTTTATTTTCAGGTATAATTTGTGTATCTATTTTAATCATTTCATTATGTGATGACTTTACCCAGGTAAAATACATGTTTAACCTAAGGTATTATTTTGGGAGGTCATACATAAGCATGATATCCACCTTAGTTGGAATACAAGTGGTCCACCGGGAGTAGCACAATTTTCAACGGTGATGCAACCGTAACAAGATCTTTGTTAGCGTGGCATTGTAGCAATCTTGGGTATTTTCAGAATATTAATAAATTAAAAAAAAAATCTGTTGACTTAAATCAACCTGTACTATTTCTCTTTCTACCGTTTATTTATTCATTGGAGTGATGTGTGTAAATGGCACTTTCGAAGTTCAATTCGTCCTCGCTCTAATTTGCCAATCCATTTTAATTAAAATGCACCATGTTCTGTGATTTTAGGTGGTTTCCGAACGCCATTTAATCAGGTCAATGGTAACAATGCTTTATTTTTGAAACTCGGATACAGAGCCACACGAATCAATTTATTCTTGTTCCTGCACGCATGCTTGCCCATTGGCAAGCCAATCATGTTCCAATTAGAAAACGTAGTTCCACACCAATTAATTTAAGAGGAAAAGATTCCCCGATGGCTAGTCTCTGCAACCCATATATTTCACTATGAGTGTGCCTCTAATAAAGAGCACATTCAAGGTCAGGCCAAAATCGTAAGAAGCTTGCAATTCCCATGAATTTTAGTAAATATCTTAATTAAATAATTTATTGTGATTTTTAGGTTGTCTCCTCGAGTTCATGATATTTTCAATACTATTTTAACCAGCTTGGATTGAAGTGGCAGAAATTTGTTGAAAGGGCATTCCTTCTTGGATTTTTTTTTTAAAGTGCGGGAGCAGGGAGCACCGCTCCTAGGAAATGACGCAAAGAATTGAGGAAATCACAAAAAGGAGAAAAATGTGCAAGAGGAAAAATGAAGAAAAGAAAAATGAAGAGAAAGAGGAAGAACAAATGAAAAAGTAGAGAAAAAAGGAAAAGAATAAGATAAAAGAAAAAGAATGATACAAATCCAACAATATAAGAAATGAAAAAATATCAAAAATTACAAAATTTCCTCAAAGATGTGACCGCTATTACAGTTGTCTCATGCTACAATGATGCATGAGAAATAGGGAAAAAATTCTAGGACTCTAGGAGTTCAAGAAAACTGCAGACATTGAGGGAAAAAAAAAACATTGAGGAAAATATTGAAAAACAATTCCCTTGAATTTAGTTGACTTATATGAGGAATAATGACAAAATGTTAATTAGCCTTAATGAATTTGAGGAGAATTGAACAGTTCCTACGAACGGAACAAATGTAATAATCCCAAATTTCATCTCAAAATCTTTCACTGACCCAAACTTCAGTTGAGGAAAACTGAATGTATAAAATACTAACAGAGCTGAGGAAAACCATTTAGCAAAAATATTGGAAGATTTCCACAGAGGTCATATTTCAGATACAGAATAATGAAAATGAAAGAAAAAGAAACGTAATGTTTCAGACAAAGATGAAATTAATACCCAAGATCCCCTTTCCAACCGTCTCAGAGCCCATTCCCAGCTGCTACAGAACACAGTTCTCAAGTAACCCAGATTCCCCTTCTCATCTACAGAGGTGTTCTTTTTCCCAAATAACCCTTGGCACCGTGTTTTCCACATTACCTCCACACCTTATCCCAATTACCCAAAAGTTAGCCTTTCCATCTACATATGGCCAATTCCCGGCTACCCATGTGTCCCTTTCCAGACAACCAAATTGTCCTTTCTCAACTCATTCGGATTTCCCTTCCCAATTACCAAGAGACCCCAGGCTTCCCAAGTACCCCAGGGTCCCCTTCCCAACTACATCAGGGTCCCCTTCCCAACTACTCCAGGGTTCTCCTTTCCAACATCCACATTTCACGCCTCTCCAGCAGTTTCGACTGCTTGCAGTTGAAGCATAATTTAATTCTTATTGGTCCCCATTTGCGCAAATGTTTGCCTCAGAAGCTAAATTTGAGTCAAATTTTAGTTCCAAAGCCTGCAAATTTCATCAAAATCCAGTTCTTAAGGCCCTAATTTAAAAGACGAAACCAGTTCCCAATTTCCCAAGTTAGGAAGTCGGGGTACACAATGTGCACATTCGGAAGTTGGAGGTACACAATGTGTTCTATCCCTATACCCAAAAAGGTTTGGTTCCTCCGGGCTCTCGCCTTCTCACTCTCTCATAATATCACTCTTTCAGGTATATTTGTTTCATTTTGTAATTCCTTACAGCCGACCCATTTCCAATCTACACGAACATGGTCATCCAAATACCTTTAAAGATAAACTCTAATGTAACAGCATGTCATGTTTAAGATAGTTAAATACCAAATTGATATCAAATTGAGCTGATTTCTTTTCTCATTTAACACATTTTTTGGATTACACTTCGTCAACAGCAAAAGCAAAAATATTTAAGTTTTATCTATTAGTTATCAATAAGTAAACATTGGCAATAAAATGTAAACATTTCAAATAACAGTTGTCCACACTCCACAAAAAAAAGTGAAAATTCTGATTTTGGCACTGGTGTAAAGCTTTATATCAAAAACATCACCATCTGTAAGGATTAAGCTGAGAACTGTTTCTTTGTTACAAAAATTGTGAAATTTCTAATTTTGTATAGGGGCAAATACGAAATTCAGCTTATGTTTTCTATTGAAATATAAGCATATAAAAATCACTTTTGTTTTCACTTTTAAGAAAATACTGTACCAAAATACAAGGTAAGAAATCATATGAGTGTCTAATCTAAATGAAATCACTACATATGACTGAACAATAAAAGGAATAAATGCATTTCACCATATCCCATAACACAATGCCTAGATGATGTAGTAAACTGTATGTACACATCTTGATGTCACACACTCTTATGTATTATAGAGATACTCTACATTTCTAGGATTCTACGTGAGGAAATTTTGACTTTGAAAATCTGCTCCTGAGGAAGAAAAAACTTTCTGGGACCCTGAATTCCACCACGCTGGAAATCAATGTTATACCGTTTGAGTGTATCTGTCTGTGTTTGGTGTTTGTGCGTTTTGGTGTGTTTATTCTATAAACACAGACCCCTAAAGTTGTCTTTATATTAGAGAAAGAACGTAAGCATACGCATTTTGCCCCAATTTTTTTCATATAATTTCAAAACAATGTGTGTTGAGAGTATTCTATAAGCCAATGTCTGCATGGTCCTTAAAACTCGAGTTTGTTGCACCTACCTGGTGATTAATTATATCCCATATCACCTTGAATGTGGTGTCCCCTGACTAGAATTAGGTATATTTCCGCCCAGAAAAGCAGCACATTACCGTGTATTGCCTATTGCAAAATTGCCGCCATTGTTTTATGAAAAATTGCCATTGTAATTTCATTAATAGTAAACGAAATGAAGGTTTAGCTTCCTGAAATGGGGTTAAACATCTAAGCGTCCAAGATGGCCGTCATAAGGAAGCATGTTTTTTTTTTTAAATTGACAAATTGTGAGAGCACGAAAAAGATAATTTATGACATTTGTATTTTGTGCGCGTGTTCTTAACTCAAAGTGGCAGCGGTAACCGCTCCAAGGAACCTAAATCAAGAAGAAAAAAAAAATACCACTTCCGAACCTTTTTTCGACATTATAAGAACCACAAGGAAAACTGTTGATCACATTTTCCGGCAATTTTCTCTCGTACGTCTGGCCAGGACAATTGCAAATTACTGAACATGAGACGCTGGGAAGAAAGATGATCTCTGCAGAAACAGAGAGAGAGAGAGAGAGAGCCGTTGGGACAAGTCCGAAACAAAGCTAGTACTTGATGCGCTCGGAAGAAAATTGGACTACCAGATTAAAATGTTCCTTCTGCAACTGGACAACATCAGAATATTTTCTTTGTAATTATTTACTGGGAAACACCTATGACGTCACTATGAGTAGTCCTTAAATACAGTCCACACCCATTTATCATGATAGTATTGTATCAGGTTGATAGAAGCTGTTGTCACCCTGTGAACTATTTTAGAGTCAGTTAAAAACGTTATAATGACCCAAGTATCTAGTAAACAGCTAGTAATAACATGATTTAATAGTTTCTTACAGCTTTGAATGATTTTCAGTCATTCTCAGAAAGTGTTGTTTTATAACGTCAAAAAGGTGGGTAGGGCTGTCTTTCTTCCTAATATAATCACAGCCATCTTGAAAAACGAGCCTGTGCTCAAAATACAAATTCTATAATTTTTTTTTGGTGCTCCCCAAATATCCCCCAAGTTCTTATCTCAACAATTTGCCAATTTTAGTTCATTTAGCAAAACATGCCTCCTAGTGGCGGCCATCTTGGACGCCTAGCTGTTTAACACTTAAGTGCCTAAGGTGTTTTCATTCACGTTGGTGCCTAAGGGGGGGTCCATGGAACCCCCCCTAAGGAAACCACTTTCCCGATGGAATTTTCAAATGAAACTCATACCACCTTTGAGGGGGCATAAGACAAGGCAAAAGGTGCAATATAAATGAGTTCCGGTTTATCGTCTGGAAATTAGGGGCAAATCATTGTTTTCAAAATGCGGAAAAATCGCTCAAAAAGTAACATGATGTTTTCGTGACCCTGTTTCCACAGCATACACATTGCGAATCATTTTGATGTTTATATCTGCTCTAGAAGGACCAATTTACATATATTTAACACAAACATTACCATTTTGTACATTCTTGTATTTTTTGTGCATGGGTGCAGACTTATTTGCCATAGGTTTGTATAGCAATGGCGCGCAGTCGCTCGATGATGGAATCGCTTCTTTTCAGCACATAAAGGGTTAATTATTTTTTCTGATTATGTCATTAATTTTGTTTCATGCATATGAACATACATAAGCAGAAAAATATTTCTGGCAACAGGGTTTGCTAATTTTTATTTTTAAAATCACACTCCCGTTGGTGGCTAAGGGGGGGGGGTTCCTAGGGACCCAAGCTAATTATCTCATTAACGGGCTAGAAATTTTAGTAATTTTTTATGGAAAGAAGCGCATCAATAAGTTACACAATTACAAGAAATTATAGTTCGAAAATATTTTTCACGACTGAGAAATCGCCGAAAAACAAATCTTGGGTACTATGGAACCCCCACCCCCTTAGGTACTTAAGGGTTAAGCCCTCTTCAAGAAGGTAAAAACTTGATACCGCTTTAGTCCATGATGGAATTCTTATCCAAATATATTGGCGGATTTCCATAAAACAATGACGCCCATTTTGAAATGGGCAAGACACGCTAACGTGCAGCTTTTCGGGGCGGAAACATATCTAATCATAGTCAGGAGAACACCCCTTCAAGGTGATAAATAGAAAAAAAAAAATAATCACTAATTGGGTGCAACGAACCCAAAAATTATGGTGATATGAGCTCATGCGATATGGAACAGAGACGTAAAATGTTTTATTCCAGCTTGCTGTTGCTTTTCGAGACAGCATTTAACCCTCGTCTACCCGATGCATTTTTGTAACAACATACCCGGGTGGGGTGGGGGTGGGATAAATAAAACATTTGATACAACAGCATAGGTTAGAGTATTATTGTTTTCCCATTGGTATCAAAAGAATTACAAACATTTTCAGCATTATCATAATGCCAAGACAAAGGTTTATTTATACGAAAAGCGTCGTAGCTGCTGACAGTATGGGCTGAAAGGGTGTTCAACCCACATCATAAAGATACATTGCTGCGAATATGGCGTCCACAGTGAACGCCATAGTTGATAATAGTTGAATCAGTACCATGTCAGTAAATGTTTCTGTTAAGAAATGTGTTACTCTACCCAATAAATCAATATCTGCCACTTTTAAACTACTTCAATCTCAAAATGGCTGCCAAAACAGATAATTCTAGAATAAGCCCGATAACAGCAAATTTATGGATTAAATTTATTTGCGAAATACCCTGCCATATGCTATTGGATATAATAAACATATTTATGAGACTTTATATATAACTGTTTAGAAGTTGTCAAGCAATATGGCAGCCAAAATCTTGAAAATCTGTAAAAAATTGCACGGTACAAATTTAGAAATATCAGTTGAAAATCAAAATAAATATTGGCCCTAAGACACTGTATTTAAAACTAGTCGTTATCCTCATTTAGAGACAGGGCCGTATGCAGGATTTATTATTTTTTTGGGGGGGGGTGGGATTTCGAAAAAGTGGCCTTTTTTGTAAAAGTGGACCTTTTTTGGTAAAAATGGACCTAATCCCCCTAAAATGGTCCTTTTTTGGACTTTTTGAACATCTCATCACCAAAAAATGGACATTCTTTTCAAAATTTACCTAAATTTTATACCTTTTTATGCAAAAATTCAGCAAAAAGTGGACCTTTTCCCCCTTTTGTGGAATGGGGGGGGGGTGCGACCACCACCGCACCCCCCCCTGCGTACGGGCCTGTTTAGAGATACAATCTTCATTAAAATATGACATTCATTTTTTTTTGAAAATAATTTGCCTAATGTACACTATATGTCTATGAAAATTGACTCGCTTTACAGATTCTATCACGTCATTCTGACGTCATATAAGGCAGGTTTATACTCTTTATGGTATCAATGGAAAGAACAGGACTATATCCATTGATACCAAAAAGCTCGAGTACCTGAGGCGGTGTAATTTCTCAGTTTGGTAGTTACAACGCCACACGATCACTATCCGGTTGGTGTTTGTTTATGCAGAAAAGCAGTACAAAATTTCGACAAATTACATGTTTTGGCACATGAAAAGGGGGCTTATGGGAGAGAGCAGAAAAAAGAAATAGAAGAGGGTAATTAAATCCTCTAGGCGACTCAAATTTTGGAGTTGACACGTATCTAAGGCTGTTTACAAACACGCATAATTCCAGTAACGTTGCAGTTCAAAGGCAATTATCTCAACACATCTAAACTGCCATGCCATACTGTTTTTCAGTCAACACCTGTCATGCGCTCATGCTAACAAGTGTTGTGGTGTTGTTTTCGCCCAATAATCGTAACATTTCATTTTTGATTTTTGTTGGTCATATCAACGTCAACTTTCTTGACTTTGAAGGCCACACAAGATGTTCAGAGTCCAAAATGTGTGTTTTGTTTTCGAAACATTTTAAAGTTATATGCTTTTATGACCAAATTTAGAACCTGTATGAACAATGCATATTCGAGTGAGTCCGACAAGCCTGGTCTAAGATGTTTTTATATTTTTGTTTTGTTTTTAAGATAACTTCCCAAGTTCCTTATACACACACTGGCCAAAAGTATTGCAACATGCAGAAAAAAAAAAACAATTTACTTTGAACAATGGTTTAAAATTGTACACGGAGTTCTCGACTACACATAACGTATTATTGTCAAAGTTATGATTCTTAAACCGGTGCTGTTTCCCAGAATCAAATAGCGCGAAAAACGTTTAAATTGATTGTCATGTTCCCTAAACATGGCGGATTAAAGGAGCTGGGTAATGATAACTTGTCGATTTTACTCCAGAATGAATACGGGCACAGGAACGCCAAAATGGCTGCAAAATAGTCGCTAAATGAACTGTACGGGTTTGTTAGAGTCTACTCTAAATGTTCAAGGGCGAAAATCGAAGTGGTTGTATGGACCGGAAATGAGATAACGTCAATAAAAGATTGGAGCACGTCGATCACTGTTGAACTCTGGAAATTTAATGGCAAGAAAAATGTCACGTGATAACTTGAATAATCACATTGTTGATATTGTTATGTTTGTCATGCAATGTGAAACGTGTAATTAGGCATGATTTCCGTAAACCACGTGATTTATCATTCGAATTGCATTGCGGATGTCTCAGAATTTCCCGAATGTTTCAAAGACCACTGTGTTCCATTGACCTTATCTCTTTTCTGGTCCAAACAACCA
>JAMKCH010087915.1:12674-25896 GCA_023653785.1 Ophioderma brevispina | reverse complement strand
CAATGGTGCCCATGGATCCAGGATCTTTGAAGAAACTGAAGAAGACATTGATGACTAAAACATCCCACTACTGGCTGTAGGGCTAGACGTTATTGCCAACTAAGAAGTCATCAATTAAAATGACTGGAGTGCCATATAATCCTAAAAATTCTAATTCATATGATAAGAGATTTAGGGCATGATGCCATTTGTCCAATGTTGTGAACTTTCACATTATGCAAATTTCAGACTTTGAGATATAGGTCATGTAGTTGGAACTGGCAACCATTTCTAATTTATGCAAATGAGGATGATGTGACAAAATGCCTTATTGTTACTAATATTGATCAGTTTGCTCATTGAACTTGCAAATTGGGTATAAACATCGCAAATGAGCCTCTCAAACTGCTACATACTGAGATTTGACAGTTGAAAGGTTTAAAGTGCATGGCTGCCATTTTGAATTTATGCAAATTAGACATGAGGAAATGACACAACAGTACAAATACTGTTAAAATTGAATTCTTTGACTCCAATAATATGGGTATAGACACCAGAATGAAGCTTTGATCAGTTTCAGATCCCGAGATATATACAAAATGGTTTCAAAATGGCCGCCATTTTGAATTTATGCAAATTAGGCAAGAAGAAATGACCCAATGATATAAATAATGTCATAACTGAATTCCTTGACCCAAAAACATGGGTATATGTACCAACCTGAAGTTTCTACCAATCTTAGATCCCAAGATATAAGCAAAATTGTTTTAAATGGCGGCCATTTTGAATTTATGCAAATTAGGCACTGTTCCACTCCTCCGATTTTGGTAAACTTTTGATATGTTGTTTTGTTAGCTATTCCAAGTTAAATGAACACAAAGTGGTTTCTGTTGCAATTTGTTTTGGGTCAAATCCTATTTTGACTGGACTATATATGCTGTTGAGCATTTCCTTAAATCACATTCTCTATTAGTTGTACATTATTTGTCATGCTTTATTAGTTACATTATTTTAACATTCTCTATTAGTTACATTATTTCACATTCACTATTAGTTACATTATTTAACATTCTCTATTAGTTACATTTAATATATTCACAGGTCATGTTTCTAATAGTGTTAAAAGGAATTCGGTGTTGTTAAGCAATATTCACACACACGCACGCACCCCCACACCCACACACACACACACACACACACAAAATAAAATACACATATCATCCAGTCGTTTTCTCATATATGAAACAATTTTGAAGTGACGGTTTTGTGCAATTTCTGGGCTATATCAGCAAAAAACCTACTTTAGTGCAGTTCATTACAATGGCATCACAGTCTTAATCCACCTTCCACCTGGCATAAGAGTATTGCTTTCATAACAATAGCGATGGTATGCAAATACAAAGGCAACAGTGCGGCAGTCTGCTAGCTAGTTAGGTACAATGACATCACATTCTTTATCCACCTTCCACCTGGCATAAGAGCATTGCTTTCATAACAATAGCAATGGTATGCAAATACAAAGGCATTGTACTGAAACAGTACTGAAGAAGAATTTCTTTACTGATGTTGCCAGAAATTGCACAAAACCGGCGCACGTTTCAGAATTGATTTCTTGTACGGCTGGGGGAAATATGTCTTTTATCATGTTTAAATGCTGTTTCACACTACATAATTCCTTTAATGTGATTCTGGCCATGACTGTGGCCATGTGGTACATATCATGTTACTATTTTCAGCATGCATCTATTCTGTATGTGTTCAATTCTAATATGAGCTTAATACACTGATATATGTGAGGCTAGTGTTTGCCACACCAGTACATATAAGTATAATGTATTCGCTATCTTGACCCTTTTTAACCCAGGTAGAATCTGTATGTTATAATTCTCTCTAAGTCAGTGGTTTTTAGATAACTTTGCAAATGACCTGCATGTAGGTCATTTGGGAAGCCATCACAAAAACCACTGACCTAAGACTAGGCTTGTTTGGACTCATTTGAATGTATTTTTCATGCTGAATCATGAAAATATTTTTATTTACAAATGTTGCGCTCTGTGTTACTACACAGTTTTTGTTGCCTCACTGTAAAATACATTTTCTATAGCCTTATATTAGAAATCGCTTTGATTATAACTTTAGTCAAAATGATGTCTTATAGGATTAATTTATAAAAGAATGACTAATAGAGGTCTTTCACCTCACTCATGCATAACCGTTAACAAAAGGTGTTAGTTCCCGTAGTATTCGGCATTCAGATCAATTTAATACCCGACTTCAAAGTACTTGTGCTATTCAAAGTGTGACCCATACTTTTATGCATACATATCCAACATGCGCATGTCGTTCTTTAGATTTAGAAAGTCTCCAGAAATTTGGAATGGACTTTGCGATTCCCGGCAAGATGGCCGCTAATCCGAAAGGTGAAAGACCTCTATTTATTTTTACACCGAGCTGACACAGGGCCAAATGAGCTACGATCCGAGTCTGAATTATTGTTTCCCTATATTCCATTTCACAAACTTCTTGTCTTGCTATCAACATTTGTTGTTCTCGCGCTGTTTTGTGAAGAGGGATCGGGGGTGAAGATAAAGGGTAAAACCATGTTCCTATCTCATTGTCGTATCGTACAGGCTACAGATGCTCTCGAGAGACCAACACGTATAAAACAGATTACCTCAAGTGTTCTCTTACAACCCGTGGTCATTTTGCTGCAGGGTTTATAGACAGCAAAGCCAGAGTCTTGGATATATAACAATTTGTTTTACCAATTAGTCAACTCTTTAAGTACTACTCCCACCATTAAGACGTTCAACTCCTTAATCAAAGCAGTGCATATGGTATCACACGGCAAATTTGTTGCCAAACACCCTGGAATTTGAGTATCCTGATCTGAAATTTGACCAGAGGGGCTTTTAGAATTAAGAAACTAAAAATGCCAATCATGAAAAAATAGATGGAAGGCGTTGTGGGCTCAGTAGATCGTCAATAATTAATGGCTTCCTCTTTAGAGAAGCAAAGCAATTTCCTGGTCAAGCATTTAAAGAATTATGAGAGTCATTATCGAAACAAATGTCACGGATATCAAGTGAAGTTGACACTGAAGTCAGATATACGCCCTCTGGTGTTTATCCACTTCTGCGACTTGTTTTTACAAGTGATTAACTTTCATAGAGTAATTGTGATAGGTCTAAAACTAATTTGCTTAACCTATATCAAGTGATCTTTGACATTGGCCATTGTTGACTGCGAGTAAATTGCAACTTTGAGCTTTAAAGGATTATATTCTTAGTTTGTACGCTATATTTGACTACATAAAAATATAAAGTATTTGTTTGGAATTACTGGAGTACTGGAAGGAATATATTATTATATGTAATATCCTTGAAGCAGAATTTAGTCTTGAGCTCATCCCATGTGTGTTTGTGTGTACGTGCGCGTGTGTGGGGGTGTGTGCGGGGGATGTGGTATGAGCGTGGTTGGGTACGTATGCGGAGAAGTTGATGGACGTGTGGGTGTCGTGTTGGGGCACGTATATGGTTGGCCAACACCGCCAATACGTGGGCTCATCCCGCGGGTTCGAAGTTAGCCAATCACCATTGGTGTTCGAGTACGTGGGTTAAGTTGGCCAACCATATACGGAATAAAGCGCAATACAAGTAACAATGAGATTAATTCCGTAACAATAAAGTATTGGCGGTGTTGGCCAACCATACACGTAGGATTAGGGTTAGGGTTGCATAAAGATGTATATTGCGCGAGTGTATGTATGTGCTGTATGATTATGGGTTTGGATTTAATATGAAGGCTTTTATGTTGGCTTAGCTAAGGCGTGAATTGACCAATTCAGAACCCCAGATTGATTCAACGTTCCCTCCGAGCGGTGAAAGTCAAAATGTTTGCGCGCTTCACGCGCATTTTAACATAGGTTGTCATTTAAATGACTAAAATTCAACTTCATTATAACCATATTTTTATTAATTGTATAAGATTAAATCATATTTTTTTTTCAGCTTAAGACGCGAGATCATCGAATCACAATGCACTTAAAAACAGCCTTATCCAACCTTTCAAAAGAATTTAAAAAACAAGAAAAAATGAAAAACATCACCTGTAGCACATTATGAAATCAATACGCCTTCAGTGGCACCAAAAGCGAATATGATAGATATCTATTTCCTCTCTCTGCATTTTCCTATACAAATTTCATAATGATCCACATCCCGAATGAAACAATACATACGTTGCCCAACCACTGTCGTCGTCGTTTATCAGCCATACAAAGAGTAGGAAGCCCGTCTGTAAATACGAAAACCCAGCCCCTTTAACCGGATAGTGAGTTTTTACTAACGACAGACTCCAGCTGCCATTCGCTAGAGTTTCCTCTAGGCAAAATACGCCTATACCCCAACCTAATTTGTTTGCATTCTAAAGAGTCAAAAATATTAATCGAAAATAAATTACAGTGTCCATGTTTATCGCATACGAATACACGAAAGGCCTCTTTTGAAAAGCGCCACGTGTTAGGACTTTATAACGATGTTTCTTTGGAACTATTTTAAGGAATCTATAGTTGTCCTTGATTAGAGTGCAAATGATTAACCGTAGATGACTCGTTGCTGTGACTTGCATGGTTAAAACTACCTTAGGCTACAAAAAAGCAGTGCTATAAGTCATAATTTTTGTTCACCATTTCCTAAATACTTTACTTTGCCGGATTATATTGCGATTAAGGATCACTTTATAGAGCTTTTTATACCCACCAAATGTCCGAGAGAGGTAATTATATTCCATCAGTCATTTTCATTCCCGTCTCTTTCTTTTATGCTCGTAGTTCACATTTGTACAGAGTTTCTTGTTCGTTATTTTTTGTTTCATTTTTCAACCAAAATTTTCCTGGGACATCACTTTTTGCCAGGCGATTCTATTTATTGATGCTAGTGGACTAAAACTGAATAAGAATAATTATTTTGCTATTATACAATCGAATGCAAACCACACCATCACATCCAAGATCTGCGGTCAAATTAACTCCTAAATACTTACAGGGGTGAACTGTATAGAGAGTAAGCAAATCTTTTTTAATTAAATGTTCAAAGCGTGTACAAAATTGAATTACATTTATCTGATATACTAATTTTGAAATAGATAATACAGGCATTTCCCTCAATATTCTAACATGAATACCTCTGGAACTCTGAGGTATTTATCACACAATGTCAAAATTGCAAAAATGAGTAAGGAAACTTGCTTTCTACTGCTGATAGCATATTTCTCCTGCAGATAGTATACAGATACTACATGGTAAATCTTAGATTTTGGCATTATGTTCTTCTTGTTCGTTTCATTCTTTTTTCTGAAATTTGATTTATTTATCAAATTAAGCACTATTTAACAAAAAATCAAAAAAAAACATTTGCACGGGTTAGCTATGATACGTCAACGTTGGCAAATTTGCGCATTTTTGGTTAAAAATAGAAAATGTATCATTTCCATGGTTACCTAATGCTCTTAAGATCCTGTGTATAGGTACTGGTATGTTTAATATACCTGCCAATTTAAGCTCAATAGGATATACGATTACCAAGAAAAATGTCACACAAGGTAAAAAATGATGCCAAATTACATCTGGCAGAAAATGGCATTTTAAGTTTAGAAACATTGACTATGCTAATTAGGCAATAATTTAGCATATTGAATATAAATATTGTTTCTGTCAAGAATAACATTCATGCTAATTCATTACACTGTTTATATGCAATAAATTATTTTAATTATCAAAATATATATATTTTTATCATAAAATTTCTTGTACATTGCCCCTTTAAAAACAATAAAAACATAAGAAATACATTACGTTTATTAGTATAGGGAAAATCAATTCGCGTTACTTTGTTCCCTCTGATTGCTCAGAACTTTTGAACCATAGGCGGACTGACCATAGACCTGCTGTGGAATTTTCCACATGGGCCGCTTGGAATTGGGCCCCTTTGGGCCGGTCGAGTAAAAAGAGAAGGAAAGAAAAGCAGAAATATAGACAAAAGTGCATCAAAATGGCACCTTAAATAATTTTGATCCAAATCCTGGCAATAATATTGATTCAATTCAATTCCGATCCATCAAATCATTTTCAAATGCCTATCAAAAGTACTACAATAAGAGCAGCAGAAGCGGTTAAGAAACCAGGTACCAAACATATCCAGATCCAGTCAACAAGCTGAATCATGTGTCACATTCTAAATATCAAACACACGATGTCAAGATGGGATCAAATGTCAACTTCTGTTTAACTTAAATGTATAAAACCTATTGAAAATTGAGTAACACTTATTATCTGAACAATACAAGCAATCACTTAATTCATTAATGAAATTACTTGTATTCCCATGTATACACATTTTGGGTAAGTGCACCAAATAAGATATTGAAAATTGAGTAACACTTCTGAATATACAATCAGTCACTTAATTTATTAATGAAATTCCCATGTTATTTGCTGACAATTTTTTGGAAAGTGCACCATATAAAATGTCAGGCTTTGGAAACACTTTTTATTAGAATTTGGTAACACCAAGTCATGCTTTAAGGAATAAAGCACATCGAGCATAAGAGAGTAATAGTATTTAAGTTCTTATATGGGACACTTGCTAAAATAAAGCAACCCACTGTAATCTACCCATGCCCATTGTGCATCCATGCCCACAACGACCTTTATTGATTTGGGTTATTTTCACCTAATTTTTGATTTTTTTTTTTTAAATAGGTTTAATTGACATAAAAGTTGATCAGTATCAAGACAGATGTTAGGGTTTACTTAAAGGTGATTGGCCAATTGACACCCTTATCCCGGCTATCGCTCAAAGAGATTTTGGTATTAGAAGCATGCCTACAATAACCCCAGTACAATTTTAGGCCTTAGAAATGTTTTCTTTAGGTGTTTGTAGGCTGAAAAGTCCAAAAATGTGGTCAACCATTATAATTCACATGCTTGCTCTTGATACCAAAACCTCTTATTAAATCCCTCCATGTGAAAGACAAAATATGATTGAAAAGGAAATAGACCACCTGATTTTTAAGAAGTAAATCATGGCCATGGCACCTTTCTGAGATGTGACTTGCAAAGTCCTGGTTTCCTACCGATGACCTCAAGAACATCACAGACCAGTGGCTGATGTCTTTCCATTTTTGACCGAAATAATTTTTCATCATTTTGCTCAATTTGATCTAAGAAAACATTTTGTATTTTGATATACATCAGTAAATTAATTTTAGTGTAGTTGTGGAATTTGCAATTACAGTAGTTACCATGGCAACTGTAATTTAACCACAATCTTAAGCCAAATTTCAATCATTTTTTTGATAAAAAAAATGATAACAAATTGCTGTTCAAGAGTATTTGTAGTGTAAACCAAGTGATCAAAATGATGCAAAACCATGTTTCTTTTCTGCCAGTGAGAAATTACCAGAGATCATTGATAAAATAATTAGGCCTCAGAGATGTTATGTGTATGTTTTTTTTAATCCTAGCATTTATCTTGAAACTTCAGCATAGGCCTACATGGACTTTTTTCATTAAAAAACATGTAAAAGTTATTTTGGGGTAAAAAGTGCCTAAATCAATAATGTGCAATTTTTGATTTGACAAATGCGAGTGCGGATGAAACAGAGTGTGGATGTCTCTTGCAGGGCGAATGATGCAGTAGCAATATTGTATGAAGTTATTTTTAAATAAGATTAATTTCATACATGACTTGACTTCTTAATCAGACTTGAATCGGGGTGCTTCTTTAAAGAGCTGAGTGTCTAATGTTTTGTTTTTTTTTATTCCAACACAGGGAATATTTGTGGGTTCTGTCACAAACTTTCACTGATAGCGCAGTGCCATTAGTGCTTATTGCCACAATATGGATATGAAAAAATCATAATACTACTATCAATTTTACAATAATACAAATTTACCCGGATCAAAATTATCGGATTTAAATCCATTGTAAAAAAATATTGAATTCTGATCCAAAACTGATCCTTTTAATAGTATTTTGATTCAAATTAAATTCAATCCTTGTAAATTTAAAAATATCAATTCCAATTCAATTCAATGTATCAAAATTAAAAAATACCGAAAATCATTTTGATCCAGATTGATTTAAAATGCATCAAAATAACACTAATTGTCACCATATATAGACCGCCGAGACTTGGCCCGGGCCCGTTAGATAAAAATCGGGCCCTGCTTATTGAAAAAAAGCATGAGGAACAAACATTATATATTACCTTAAACTAGCCTCTTAAAGCTAACTTGGATGAAATCATCCAATTTAGATCTGTGGACCATTTTGATACACATTTTTACTTTGTACGGCTAGAGCGATTTGATTCCGGATTTGACTCAAAACTGGATAATGTAATGGAGTGGTGTCCTTTATGTAGGCCATAACGTATTATGGTTAACCCTCATCTACCGAAGGGGGTCCTTCAACTTTTCTCGGCCTTGCTAAAACCACCTTTTCTGGTACGAAATTGACAGTTTACCCTGGTTTTTATGCAACAACAAACATCCACCGGGGTATAGGTATGGTAAAGGGTGATCCCAAAGTGATAGATTGGGGTGGAAACCACCCCTTTCGGGAGAGAAGTACCAATGTATCATATACACTTAATGTTGGTATCATTGCATAGCTATGGCCCTCCTCTTTCTATTGATAACAAAATAAGTACCAACATGCGTAGTATTACGTCAGAATGACGTCATGATGTTCGCATGTCAGCAAAATTGTCAATTTCAATAGAAACAGTGTAGAATAGGGAACATTCTATTGTTCTCCAAAAAAGCTAAGAATATCCGATTTTCATGCGGTGTTTGGCTCTACTTGATGAAAAAATGACGAGTTTTATATACTGCTGTTTACTGCTATAAGAATGTTTTTGAATCAGTAAAATTACGAAATATAAATTGTTCACCCCATATCCAGTATTTTCCTACTTATACTTTCCTCAGCAGCCTATGACGTCATAGTGACGTCATAATGGGAATGTTGGTACTTATTTGATAACAATAGAAAGAAGAAACTCAAATGAACTGAACTGAACTCAGCTATCCTTTGGTATCATATTTATAGGAATCGGATGTTCATTAAGGGAAATCATATGGGGTGGCAAACACCCATGCCTTTCGGGGTTTAGTTTGTTACAAAAATGGTTCAGGTAGACGGGCATTAAAACCGGGGGACTCAAATTTTTGGATACGGATGGTGTTTCAAACCCCAGGGGCATTCGGTGAATAAGAGGATGTGCAAAAACGAATCGTTGGATGAGAGGCAGCCAAATTGCTCAAAAATAGTTTTGTTTTTTTTTTGTCGGACCATACATGTATAATTGCTGAATTTACCAAATGGGGTCTTTCGTTGACATTATTGCATTTTTTTCTTTAAAAAGGAGGTCTTTGGATGAATTTTTTTTCCCAAAATTTTGCCAAAACAACATAGGAGTCTTTTGGTGACAGTGGTAAAATCTTCAAACAAATAGAGGTCTTTGGATGACAACGATGCTGAAAATGAGGGTCTTAACAACCTCACATACACGCTACCTCCAAGATGCCGGGGGGGGGGGGTATAAATCGGGTCATTTACCTTTAAACTTGGGAATGTTCGATCAATAATGTTTATTGTATTGTTTGCTCATGAGCCGGTGAAGTCAATTTTTCCACGGCCGGATTAACTACCCAGTCCGCCTCTGTTTTGAACCACAAGTCCGATTTGATTCAAATAAGAAGCAAATAAAAGCCAACATTCTACACTTTCTAATTTTAAAAAATGACAAAAATAACCTTATTTCACCAAAATCTATTATAGCATCCTCTTAAATGAAAACTAAACAGCCCTGACACCGTTTTTCGAGTGTAGGACACAAGTGCGTTATTGTGTTATCTTCAGTAGATAGCGAAATACACACAAAATCACTACTGTAACTCGTTACACATTTCACTTATAATGGTTTCAGCTCAAAATTGAATCCTATCGCAATACTCATGTGCTCACTAGGTATAGTTCGAATAAGCTTTACTAGTTTAGTTTTTTATCCCCGTGCTTAAAAAGTCATGGGTGATTTTGCGACAGCGGATTCCTTCTGTGTGTCTAGTGTGTTCCATTTTGGTTAGGTGTGTATGTGTTTCACTTTGATTTGTTTGACTGCATTATGCTGTTATTCTTTCAATGCTTTGTCATAATAACTTGGTCACGGGATCGGAACAACTGACCCAAGGCTAATATAGTGTGTGCATACATTGACATCTAATGGCATCTATGTGACCGTTGACCCCAGTCTCCTAACTTGGTTAAGTTGTTGGTTAGGTTAACTTGGTTAGGTTGACTAAAAAGGTTGACAAAACTTGGTATGTGGGTAGTGGTGCATACAAGTAATACCCGTGCAACGTATCATCACTATTTGCGCATATTAATGAGCTCATTTGCATATTTGCTCCCCGTCAAGTTTTAACTTGCAGTATTTTTATAAGATGTCTCCTCATGATGACGAATTCGACATTTTCGGAAGCACTCTTAGTGTATAGCTCATACGTTATCTCATTTATTTTTTTCCTTTAAAAACAACCTACATTTCTTTTATTTTAGTGGGTGTCTTTATTTATAATTTTAAAATAATTAAATTCCAATTCAGATTGTTCCTTCTCACCTTCCTTACCCAAAAAATGCAATATATGTCCTTAAAGTTGAAGAATGCTAGCTTCTCTATGGACATAAATATGAGCATTTGACCATGACGCAGCCTCGGGCTTTCAATTTAACACAGTGGTCACGCATGGTCAAGGCTTTGATTTAAGACCTGATTTTTTCTATTTCGTAAGAAGTCATCAGCGTTCAGAAGCTTTAAGACTAAGACAAGCGGTTAAGACTAAAATAAGCGGTCAAAAGATCGATGAAGCCCTGTATATGTAACCAGGTTGCTAACTAGATGTAAGGGACAAAAGGTGCCGGACAGTTAATTTGTTTCTAACGAGTTTCGAGGAGAATATTTAATTCTCAGTTTATGTCATAGAAATTATGTCTTCTATATTGAAACTATAGGCCTCGTCGATATTTTAGATATTTCTCTGAGCCTTGGTATGTTTGTTCTTATTTCAAAGTAATATACTGTTGATAGATAGGGCCTACGTTATTTAGTGAAATAGCAATATCTGTGACATTGGCTTAAAATAGTCGTGGGCACCCACTTTCCCTATACAAAAGCGTTAACCAGATCTAGAGAATCCTGAACAATATGTATAATATCATATAGAGAAACTTGGTACGAGAGAAGTAAACATGGCAATCATTAGATTGGTTACGAGTGAGTAATTTCATTACATATTCTCAAATCTTTGAACTTGATGGCCATAACAGATGCTCCATGGCGCCACGGTCCTGCCGCTAGGCCCCGCGCTACAATCTCATGGTTAGCTGGTGGTGCTGCTCACGAGAGTCGGTTTTCCATGCATTAATTTTTGATGATGTCGCATCGTGAGATGTCCACGGTTGGAGTAACAAGATCACGATTTGACTCCGAGGGGACTTTAGTATGGAATGGTATTATGCTCTTATTTTCTTTCTCAAGATTTTTGGAGTATTACTTACAAAAAAGGATATTGATGTAATCACAGCACCAGTTTCCAAGTTTTATTAATTTGGATTTGCATTAAACATGTTAGAGTGGCCAAATCAGAATCTCACAGCGACTACAAGTCGGTAAATCCAGCTGATATAGCACCCACCGTCTTGGCCACTGTGAAAGTTTGATCTCTTTTGCACATAGTTGTCTATTTATGATGGCGTTTTGCGCGCGTTTGTATTTTAATGTTGTTTATTGCAGATTCAAATTTATTAATGGTGTCTGTATAAAATAAAATTTGTCTAACAGTATAAAGTTGGTATATTTATACTTATTCCCCTTGCTTGGAACTAAGACAAACAAATCAATATCACAAGTTACCTGGACCATTGAAGGTTAGTGTGCGGTAGTGGGGCCTCCAATGGACAATAATAATCAATGTCGGAGCTATGTTGGAAGAGGAGACGGAAATGACCCCTAAAAGAGTCTCTTCCACCAGTTTCCCAGCAAGCGCTTTTATATAATTTTAAATATTGACGACCCCCGGAATTCCCGTCCTCCACAAACGCTGGAAATGCTGGCGCAGTCACCGACAAGAATACCAATATAGAAATGAGTACGGTGCAGTTGTCCTATACCTTACATGCACAGTTTTAAAACTGCAATGAAAATGACCATCAATAGTTTGTATATGCACAGGCTCATATTTAAATTAAATTTAAGCCTTAAGTATCAATTAACTGACTACTTTTTTGGTTTGATGGATACGACAACCATGACATATCTTGCCGAGATCACAATTCTCTGTTTACTTTTGAACGGCCCTTGTCCAATTTAGCAAAGTCGACCGCGAATTTCATTTTTTTCGCATTATCTCGAAATTCATTTTTAAGGAGCCATTATCCGGGAATATTGCGTAAACTGCGTAGGTTCCATGTTCCTAATCCCATTCTGCTGTATTTGTGGAAAGAAAGACTTGCCACCAACAAAGTAGTATCTATTGGTATTGAACCTAGTGAGCATCTCCCACCTGGAGCTGACTCCTAATGGGCTGAATGGCGATGCCTCAACAGATTGAGAACCAAAATTGGCCGATCTAAGGTTTCCTTGCAGAAGCGGGGCTACCTGGAAGCAGATCAGGACACTACCTGTGGTTGTGGAACATTGCTGGAGCAACAATGCAGACAAGGACCTTGCGGAATTCAGTGAAGCAGTCAGACGTTGTACCCATCTCTGGGTGGATCATATTTGATAACCACTGTGTTTGAACAAGATAAGAAGCAGCTGTATTTTGGGATTCTATAATGGTGTTTTTAAAGGTCCCAGGGAATGCAAATAGAATTGATGTGGTTTGTGTCAAGTCTACAAGGAGGGACGAGAAAGCATTCAATATTTGGGTTGGTGATGCCATCATTAGTGAAACTATTGATTTTTCAGAGAGTAATAGAAAATTCCAGGTGACTGGTGCGAATCTATTCATGGCACTGACGGAAAATCAATAATTTCACTAATGATGTCACTGGTAGTGTATTCTTTTTTGTGGCCCTGTTTATTGGAATGGAATGCCCCGTAAAGATTTGGAGTAGGTTTATCATCTCATTTGCTGGGACCTTTGTGTATTTCGAAATATAACTTTTTTGTGTAG
>JAMKCH010087915.1:0-12654 GCA_023653785.1 Ophioderma brevispina | reverse complement strand
CCTTGCAGAAGCGGGGCTACCTGGAAGCAGATCAGGACACTACCTGTGGTTGTGGAACAGCACCACAGACAATGGAACATCTCTTGGTCTGCCCATTGCTGGAGCAACAATGCAGACAAGGACCTTGCGGAATTCAGTGAAGCAGTCAAACGTTGTACCCATCTCTGGGTGGATCATATTTGATAACCACTGTGTTTGAACAAGATAAGAAGCAGCTGTATTTTGGGATTCTATAATGGTGTTTTTAAAGGTCCCAGGGAATGCAAATAGAATTGATGTGGTTTGTGTCAAGTCTACAAGGAGGGACGAGAAAGCATTCAATATTTGGGTTGGTGATGCCATCATTAGTGAAACTATTGATTTTTCAGAGAGTAATAGAAAATTCCAGGTGACTGGTGCGAATCTATTCATGGCACTGACGGAAAATCAATAATTTCACTAATGATGTCACTGGTAGTGTATTCTTTTTTGTGGCCCTGTTTATTGGAATGGAATGCCCCGTAAAGATTTGGAGTAGGTTTATCATCTCATTTGCTGGGACCTTTGTGTATTTCGAAATATAACTTTTTTGTGTAGTAATTAAAAATAGTCATCTAGAACTAAAGATAGTTAACTCAAATTAATTCGAAAGCTTAATTCGAAAGTTAAAGATGAATCGGAGTTTTCGTTTTCATGCAGTAAACCTTTGTGCACAGTATATGAGTGCCATAGAATACCGTGTATAACAAAAATTCCGGATCCGGAATTTTATGACAAAGTTGTGATTTTCCATATGAAGGACTAATTCGATTTGAGCTTAGTTATTCCACACAGCGATTGGTATAGAGACAAGCATTATGAAATACGCGATGAGGTATCAACCAAGCTTAACATTAAACACCCCAAATCTCTGATTACACATTTAACAACGATTAAAGTCTTGGAGAGAAAATTATAAATATTTATAATTACATTATTTAATAATAAATCGTTTTCTTTGTACCTGCTTAAGAGCTACACAGAGACACAGTACTGCACTGAAAAAACAATGGGTCAAGGCATTGCTGTGTGATTTCAGGTGGAAATAAGAAAAAAGTTCTCTAAACTTGCTCATAAATTAAACTTAGCAACTTCACTTTGAAATTTAAAAACAAGCCAAAAAATTGACAAAGTACTTGATGAAAAATCGACCTTTGCCTCTATAAATGGGTTAAGTTATTGAGCAAAAGGTAGCAAAACCTCAACATTTAGAACATTTGAGTGCGTGTACCACTTAAAATGTAGTAATATTGCTATTAATAATTCAAACTCTGTATGACAACATGGGAATTCATTCATTCATTCATTCATTCATTCAATTCTCCGCTGATGGTCTGACATACAGACGTTAATGCAGCTAAAATGGCACCAAGTTTAATTTAAAAATGTCCAAATGTCACAAAGATCATTGATACAGGCCTGTATCTTAGTCTAGATCTGTCCTTCACGCTTGTCTCCTTCACTTCGTGCCCCATCGTGTCCAGATTGTTATTATACATATCTCATCAATTCGGTCGTCCATACGTCAAATACTTGATCAGCTCTTTGCTCTGTTTCATTTTAAAATAGCCTCTCTGGGTATTCTGGTAATAGGACTGATGATAAGTCTGTGGAATATAAATCCAGCGAGTTATAGTGTTAAGAAAATCAAAAGTAAAATGTTAAAATAACCAGCGTTAAAATAACTCTGTGGATTAGATATTAACCATCGTCTTACGGGGGGGGGGGGGTTACCACCCCCTAGTGAACTTTGCTCCGGTGCGCTAAAATGCAAAAAGCTTTCGTAAAAAGCTTATGGGTAATCGTTCTCTAATCCTTTCTGGTCATTTTAGCTAAAAAATGTGAAGGTGGCACCTTCACCGGGGTTAGGGTATGCCGTCAAAGTCGAAGGGTAGGGGGGTGGTTGCCACCTACAGATATTTTATGGTACATTTTTGAAAATATTATGCACAATTTGGCTCTAAAACTCTATGTTTCTGTAAAGTTAGTCAAGTGCAATCATTTAGAGCTGAAAACCGCATGAAAATCCGATATTCCTACGATTTTTAGCGCAAAATTGGATTTTCACCCATTTTCTATAGAAAAAGCAAATTTTGCAGGCTCGAGGATTTTATGACGTCATTGTGACGCCATACTAGGTATGTTGGTACTTATTTTGGTATCAATGGAAAGAGGAGGACCATTTACCTATCCACTGGTATCAAAATCATAAGCATCGGGTGCTTTATAACGAATTCTCGAGGTACCACCCCCCCCCCCTTGGTAAACCGTGTTACAAAAAAGGCTTGGTAAAACGAGGGTTAAAACACACTAAATTGAATATTTTGGTAACATTTTTACTGGATAACCTCAAACTCTACTATTATTTGGAGTCTGCATTTTCTAGACAAGAATGACCGACAGGAAAGGTGAAGCCATGTCTGCTCTCTAAATTCCTGAGATTAAAATGTTTAATATATTAGATTTATATAACATGGTTTGAAGGGAAATAGTGCATACTATTTATCCCAAGGTACTGGCTACAGCCTATCACCCCGAACCCGAAGGGTGAGGGGTGATAGGCTGTAGCCAGTACCGAGGGATAAATAGTTGCACTATTTCCCTGAAATTAACCATGTTGTATTTGTTTTATTACACCTTATACATATTCATGAGATAAAATGTAATTTAAAAGAATTTTACTTACCAATATTGTTCTCCTTTGATTCTATCCTCCGTAAGCATTTCCTATAATGTTTTGGTGATGTACTTTAATCGATAGCATATCTGATAAGTTCATTGTTCATCAATCATGTCGTTCAATCACAATCACGACTTCCAATGTGATGAATAAAATTTAACTTTAAAGTTTAAAATGTTCAACGCGTCAAATAAACACAAACTGTCAGAATAACACATGTACAGGTTTTCTTTTTCTTTACTTTGCTATTGTTATTGATGCAGCTGCACGTTGCAATTGTATAAATTGAACGTGTTTCTGTTGCGCACAGTGGTAGCAGACTGGCTTAGTCCCAAGGCCATGTTGATATCCTGTCCAACAACAGGGGAATTGATCAGATCCTTAAGTATGTCATGCTAAGTACGTCTTCCAAATCTAGGTCAAACGAGGGAGTAACCTGGGGCGCGAGTAATCATGGTAATGGCGCAATAACTGGAAGGCAGAGTAACCGTGTTTGTTGATGGCTGGAAAGAAGGTACGGTGAGACTTTCCAAAGGAAGCTTAACTCCACTAGATGATGGCTGAAGTGTCGATTCAACTTTGGAAGATGGCATCAACTTTGAGATGGCAGCACTCATGCTTCTTTTCTTGTCCTCGCTCGTCTTCGAATAACTGCGAATACTTGCCTCTGATCTATGGCCGGACATAATGCAGTCATAATATCTCGCGCTTCAAATCCAGCACTGTCGAGAGATGTGATGGCAGCTAGCCCGCAAACAGTGGTTTGTGTACGGTGTGCCAATTCCGGCTTCTTTACAGATTTGTTTAGTTTTTTCATACAGGGTGTTTTTCCCCACAGGTACATTGTCATACCATATCTCACCTTTAGGCACAGCCTTCGGCCTAGTGCCAGAAGGCATCACATTCTGGATTAAGACTACTGATGTACCTCTCTAGACTTGCAACAGGGCATGTACTGCGTTCAGCTGGTGTTGAGTACATCAACCCACTTTGGCCAGGACCTTCACGCCAGGTTTCACCACGTTTTGTTTTTGTCAATTTGTCCACCACTATAGACCGTATTCAATATGACGTCAGCCACCAGACATGTTGGTGGACAAGATGCATACATTCCAGGACTACAATACATTAAGCTGTCAATCGATCCATGTTTAGCGATTGTACAGGGATCATTGACAGGTGAATGTATTGTAATACTGGAATGCGTCTATCTTGTCCACCAACATGGCTGGCTATTGAATACGGTCTATTTCTGCATATTTGATTCCATTAGGAGATTAGGGTCAGTATCCACTTTTTACATCATGCTTCGTCATTTGACGTACGTTTTCACGACCTCGATTAGCAAAATACAGCATGTAGTCGATGAAAACCTTATTCTGAAGGCCACGGGGTGTAGACTGATCCACCGCGCTCGATGTCATAATCTTAGCCATGTCTTCCTGATGGATTGCCTTCTTGTGTTGTACTTTAGCTTTTCCTACTTGTTTTAACACTTAACTGCATTATGGGTTTACACTTCCGCTAGAAGGCTTCAAAGACATCAACAATAAAGAAATAAAAACTGAAGAAAGTTGTTCAGTAAGAAAATTAGGGGCAAAACATTGATTTTAATTTCGCGTCAAAATGTGCGAAAAAACACTAATTTGTTTCTGCATTTTCTACAGCATTGCTTAGCCTAGACTTGTGCTGATTGCTTTAATTGGTGAAGAATGAACTATATTTACCATATAAAGCACAAACATAAATGTCTCATGTCATTTTATATTTTTAGGGTTACTTGTATAATTTACCATAGGTTCCTACAGTAAACCGCTACATTATGTATATAAAATATTATGGCTCCAATGGCCTACTATACTTTGCAAGATTTTTTTAATTAATTATTTACTTTTTTTATGTCACTAGGTGTATGCATTATGAAAATCAGAATTACAGTAACTCTAATAAGATTTTTCATTTTTGTCATGGGTACTTCCGTTAGTGCATAAGGGGGGGCTCCTAGGGACCCATACTAATTAACGCAAAAACGACGCGATGGATTTGATTTTTTTTGCACCAATGCAAGCGCATCTAAAAGTTAGACAAATACAAAAAATATAAACCAAATATATTGCAGCGTTAAAAATCGCCGGCTGAAAAAATAAAAATGGGTACCTAGGAACCCTTATGCAGTTAAGTGTTGACTCAGAGATTTCGAAAAATAATTTTGGTCTGTGATAATTAGAAATAGTTGCCTAGAACTAAAGACAGCCATCCAAAATGCCAAATTCCAAATTTTGAGAGGAATCGGGTTTGTCGTTTTGATGCAGTAAACATTTATGTATTCCAAATAGTCCCATAGGATACTGTGTATAATAAAAATTCCGGATCCGGAATTTTAAAACAAAACTGTGATTTTCCATATGAAGGACATCGATTTGAGCTTAGCTATTTCACACAGTGATTAGTGTGTGGACAAGCATTATTTTTATGCAAAAACACGATTTGTCAGAAAAATGAGGGCGCCCTCCTCAGGAAATCTCTGAGTCAGTACTCTTGAATATCACGTTAGACTGCTTGAATTCCGATCCGTTGACGATGTCGACATTCCGTATGCTATCAAAATGCCGAATGAAGGCCGTATCTAAGTGATTGAATGCTCTTCTTCGCGTAATATTCACCATCGCTTTTGCGAGATTCTGCAAAGAAGCGGCCTAACAGAACATCAAGTTCGGCCGCGGGTAATGCCTCCGCCTGTGCTAATGACGTCCCCTTCTCCTTGCAGTAAAGGCTGAACAACTTAACCGAACTTTTGATGGCACTTTTGGTGTTTTTTGCATCTTTTTCTGAGATAAGTTCCTCTATCTCAGCGTCGGTTAGAGACACATTTCGCTTCGGAGCAGAAGACGCCATTTTTGTTGTTATGGATATTTAGATAAATCCCTTTTTTAATGCAGAACCAGACAAACTATATCGCGTGCGGAACGTATCTATATTGAACTTTTGCTTCTGGGGACGATGATGTAGGGAAACAGTTAAAAATATGGCCCGGGAAACAGCAGTTTTTTTGAATAGTTCGATCTATTTTAGCTGTAACTTTTACGATTTACCAATAAAATGAATGATTTATCTCATGAATATGTATGAGGTGTAATAATTCAACTTATTTTGATATAAGTTTTTAATCTAAAAATTTAAAGAGTGAGACGAGGAAACTTGTACAATTATTTTGATACCAAACGAGGCCCAATTTTGATTTCATCGCGCGATTCTTGAACATTATCTTGAAGCACCATAAAAACGTATAATTTTTTCATACTGAGAAAGGGGGCATTCCCGTACATTACTATTTACACCTTTACACAGCAAGCTCGTTCACTGATGCCGTTAGCACATTTTGTTGCTATAGCATTAACCCATGGGAACTACCGACCGATCAGATCGGCTATTGGGTTATACGATACAATTAGCTAATCAGCGGTATGGTAAGAAAAACGAAAGGTGCAAACAGATATAAGGTCTATTTTGATTGGTTACTCAGAGGTTATGTTATACTCTCTAAATGCAAGAGTAAATGTCACTAACTTAAGGTGAACACAGGACATAATCCGAAAAGAGTGAAATGTAATTAGCTAATCAGAGGTATTGTAAGAAAAACGTTAATGTGTATGCAAACAAATATAAGGTCTATTTTGATTGGTTGCTCAGAGATTATATCACGTTATACTCTGTAAATGCAAGAGTGAATTTCACTATCTTAAAGTGAACAAACACATGGCCCAATCCGAAAAGAGTGAAATTTCACACTTTTGGAAGAATATCTTTTGGTCAAATTTACTCTTGATAACTTACATGATATCATTTTGTAAATTATCAAGAGTAAATTTAATCAAAAATATTCTTCCAAAACGGTGTGACATTTCAATTTTTTCCGGAGTGGGCCCTGTAGCCACTTTAAAAGAGCGAAATTCACTCTTTTGTATTTAGAGAGTATGATGCAATGATCTAAAGGTCTATTTTGATTGGTTAGAGGTTATATCATGATATATCATGTAATGATCCAATCAGAGATACTCTAAGAAAGGTGGTAGACCTCAAGTGGTTAAATTTACAAAATGATTTTTTTCACAACAATTTGGTACGATGAAGCGCCTACAATCTTCTAATTTTTGGCCTATATGTTAAGAAAGTGTTATAGAAGTAGTGCATTGATAGAAGATGGACATAATTAGAGAAGCTTTGTATTTAGTCTCCGAACTTAAATATTTAATTTTTTATTATTGCTCATTTCATTCTGTCGATCGTTTTGTTATCCCCAGAATCAAAAATAGAGTTTACGTTTATTGACGGGATTGATTTAGGTTGGCCCATTTTTGATGGCCAAATAAAATTTTAGTTGTGTTATAATAATAATAATAATAATTGATGGATTTATATAGCGCCCCAAACAACAAGTCACTGAGCGCTTTACGTGTGCATTGATATAAGAATGCATTATTTCTCCAATGGTAAGGAATCATATTTGCAGTGTCAAAGGTACGTTCAAATAACAACGTTTAATGAAATAATTGCTGGTGTTTACATCCTGATACTTCAATTGAAACATCCAAGCTATCTTAGATGTGAAATAATGTATTTTAGGTCAATATTTATTTACTAGCTACATTATTATACATTGCATTAGTACCATGAACTTTTTTACCTGTGGCCATTAAAATAATTCCTCTTAACTCTCACGGTGTATGGACAGACCTAAAACTTTTAATGAGGTCTCACTTATTTTGAAATCTACTATAATTCCTTCTTGGATTCTATTAGTAACCTCCGGTTTGTTCATGCAATTGCTGGTGTTTTCATCCTGATAATTCAATTGAAACATCCAAGCTATCTTATGTGAAATAATGTATTTTAGGTCAATATTTATTTACTAGCTACATTACCATACATAGCATTAGTACCATCAACTTTTTACCTGTGGCCATTAAAATAATTCCTCTTACCTCTCACGGTGTATGGACAGACCTAAAACTTTTAATGAGGTCTCACTTATTTTGAAATCTACTATAATTCCTTCTTGGATTCTATTAGTAACCTCCTGTTTCTTCATGCAAGACCAAAAAAATACAAATGGTTTGGCACCAAAACACGGAGCACATTAATTTCGTATCGTTGTAATTTTCCATCTCTTAACCTGATGGAATGTATACGTTTTGTGTTATCATTGTATATGAACAGAACGTATACAAATAATGCTGTTAAAGTGCTGTACAAGACTAGATACGGCTGAAATGCCCGTCTCTTACCCTGATGGAATGTATACGTGTTGTGTTATCATTGTATTTAAACAGAACGTATACAAATAATGCTGTTAAAGTATAAGACTAGATACGCCACTGACTGATTTTTAATCAAGCATCGGGATAGACCGTATTCAATATGACGTCAGCCACCAGACATGTTACGACTGAATTGCCCGTCTCTTACCCTGATGGAATGTATAGGTTTTGTGTTATCATTGTATTTGAACAGAACGTATACAAATAATGCTGTTAAAGTGCTGTACAAGACTAGATACGGCTGAATTGCCCGTCTCTTACCCTGATGGAATGTATACGTGTTGTGTTATCATTGTATTTAAACAGAACGTATACAAATAATGCTGTTAAAGTATAAGACTAGATACGCCACTGACTGATTTTTAATCAAGCATCGGAATAGACCGTATTCAATATGACGTCAGCCACCAGACATGTTTGTGGACAAGATGCATACATTCCAGGACTACAATACATTAAGCTGTCAATCGATCCATGTTTAGCGATTGCGGCACAGGGATCATTGACAGGTGAATGTATTGTAGTACTGGAATGCGTCTATCTTGTCCACCAACATGACTGGCTATTGAATAGGTCTATAGCACATTGTTTTCTTATTTGGTTATTAACTAATGAAATATTAACTACTGAATGATAAAAACGTGTATTGGCACCGCATAAGCACCGAAGCAATAACGACCTTTAGATTTCAGGTTTATGCGTGTGCATATGCATAAGAGACATAAAGCCTAACTTTCCATGCAAGAAGCAAGATGTGGAAAGTTAGGTATTATGTCTCTTATGCATCTTATGCATCTGCTGTTGTACCTGCTTTGTTATAGGTGTTAAAACTTAAAGGCTCATACATATAGACCACCTTACTGTAGAGACCGGCCGAGAGCAGATCTGTCTAGATGTTGATTTTTGTAGTAAATTTCCCTCTTTTGGAGTGATTTTCACTCTATTTTTAGAGTGGTTTACACGAGATCACCTGGTCTTGAGAGTGTGGTGCACTGATTGCACTCTTTTACATTTACAGAGTAAGGGATTTTCAATGCGAATTAAAGAAGTGTATCGTACTGTTTTCAGTTTTCTCAGTCATTGGCATGATAATTTGGATTATGCCAACATGACCAAAGGCACATGAAATAACTTGATAACCATTTCAGGTTATCAAGTAAAATGTTACTCTCTAAATGCAAAAGAGTGAATTTCACTCTTTTAGAGTGACTACATGGCCCACTCCAAAAAGAGTGAAATTTTATACCTTCATAAGAATATTTTTGGGTCAAATTTTATCTTGATAATTGACAAAATGATATCATTTTATCATTTGATAAATTATCAAGAGTAAATTTGACCAAAACAGTATTCTTTGAAAGGTGTGAATTTTCACTCTTTTCAGAGTAGGCTCTGTAGTCATTCTAAAAGAGTGAAATTCACTCTTTTGCATTTAGAGAGTAAAATTTTACTTGATAACCTCAAACTCTCCTATTATTTAGAGTCTGCATTTTCTAGACAAGAATGACCTACAGAAACAGTGAATGCCATGTCTGATCTCTAAATTTCTTAGATTAAAATGTATAATATATTAGACTTATATTTCATCTTATTTTGATATAAATTTTTAATCTAAGAATTTAGAGACTGAGATGAGGAAACTTTTACAATTATCTTGATACCAAACGAGGCCCCAATTTTGTTTTCATCGCTCGATTCTGAAGCATATCTTCAAGCACCATAAAAACATACATTTTTCATACTGAGAAATGGGGGCATTCCCGTACATTATTATTTACACCTTTTACACAGCAAGCTCGTCCCTGAATATTCAGCACATTTTGTAGCTACTAACCAATTAGATCGGGTATTGGGTTATACAATACAATTAGCTAATCAGCGGTATGGTAAGAAAAACGAAAGGTGCAAACAGATATATAAGGTCTATTTTGATTGGTTACTCAGAGGTTTTATCATGTTATACTCTCTAAATGCAAGAGTGAATTTCACTATCTTAAAGTGAACACAGGGTCTAATCCGAAAAGAGTGAAATTTCAAACTTTTGGAAGAATATCTTTTGGTCAAATTTACTCTTGATAACTTACATGATATCATTTTGTAAATTATCAAGAGTAAATTTAATAAAAAATATTCTTCCCAAAGTGTGACATTTCACTCCTTTTCCGGAGTGGGCCCTGTGGCCACTTTAAAAGAGCGAACTTCACTCTTTAGAGAGTATGATGGAATGAGTATGATGCAATGATCTATAAAGGTCTATTTTGATTGGTTAAAGGTTAATGATCCAATCAGAGATACTCTAAGAAAGGTGGTAGATCTCAAGTGGTTAAAGTTACAAAATGATTTTTTTCACAACAATTTGGTACGATGAAGCGCCTACAATCTTCTAGTTGTTGGCCTATATGTTAAGAAAGCGTTATAGAAGTAGTGCATTGATAGAAGATGGACATAATTAGAGAAGCTTTGTATTTAGTCTCCGAACTTAAATATTTAAATTTTATTTAACAAATAATTTTATTATTGCTCATCCCCAGAATCAAAAATAGAGTTTACGTGTATTGACGGGATTGATTTAGGTTGGCCCATTTTTGATGGCCAAATAAAAATTTAGTTGTGTTATGTGTGCATTGATATAAGAATGCATTATTTCTCCAATGGTAAGGAATCATATTTGCAGTGTCAAAGGTAAGTTACGTTCAAATAACAACGTTTAATGAAATAATTGCTGATGTTTTCATCCTGATACTTCAATTGAAACATCCAAGCTATATCTTAGATGTGAAAAAATGTATTTTAGGTCAATATTTATTTACCAGCTAAATTACTATACATTGCATTAGTACCATCAACCTTTTTACCTGTGGCCATTAAAATAATTCATCTTACCTCTCACGGCGTATGGACAGACCTAAAACTTTTAATGAGGTCTCACTTATTTTGAAATCTACTATAATTCCTTCTTGGATTCTATTAGTAACCTCCTGTTTGTTCATGCAAGACCCAAAAAAATACAAATGGTATGGCACCAAAACACGGAGCACATTAATTCCGTATCGTTGTAATTTTCCATCTCTTAACCTGATGGAATGTATACGTTTTGTGTTATCATTGTATATGAACAGAACGTATACAAATAATGCTGTTAAAGTGCTGTACAAGACTAGATACGGCTGAATTGCCCGTCTCTTACCCTGATGGAATGTATACGTGTTGTGTTATCATTGTATTTAAACAGAACGTATACAAATAATGCTGTTAAAGTATAAGACTAGATACGCAACTGACTGATTTTTAATCCAGGAGTGCAATGGTTTTGAGGTGTATAATAATTATAATAGGGCTGTTTTGATATTAGAGTGTATCGGTGCGCATGGCTACAGAGCGCATAGCTCTGTAGCCATGGCGCGTATGTTCAAGGGTATTATGTTTGATAGAGATTACTTTTGCAGGGGAAGTTTCTGGAGTTTTGTGTACATTCAATACAAAACCAAATTAAAAGCACAGCTGAAATTCATCACCTGAAATCTGGATGTAAACCAAGTTGAGGGTGTCAAATTCGGAACCCAATGTTATTGCATGCAAGGTTAAATGTTTCAAATTCATGCGTGACATGACACTGCTACTATTACTGTTTCATGGCTATCACTAAGGAGCATTATTTTACATTGATTTGAATTTTGAACATGTTGAAAAACAATTTAAGATAATAGCTTACCCCGACGCTGGTAAGTACGTCATTGAAAAGTACCACACTATGACTTGAACTGCATTGAAAATATATAATATTTATTAATCTTTCCCTGGAGATGGCCAGCGCACGATAGTGTTGAAAAAAAAAACCCATGTGCGCTTGGCCGGATTCAAACCGGCGACCTTCGTATTACATGCTCGACGCTCTAACCGACTGAGCTATCAAGCAAGTTCGGTAGAAGCGCGATAGATATCATCTATAGGTGTTAGGTTCGAAAGGTGTCTTTACTACGCCTTCAAATGCATTGAAACTAGTCTTTACTACAGTATAGTCTCACATCTTGATCGATTACCCTGTGACAACGGAGATACAGAATGCTTGCTGCTTTGCCGTATTGTAGTTATAAACGGTAACGAGATGAATAGTTTGGTGTCACGTGTCAGGTACCAGGTCACGTGTCAGGTATCAGGTATCAGTTTGCTCTTCGGGGGCGACCGATATATATCCGACTATGTTAAATCAAGGTCTGTACATGACCCTCTGCCCAAAGTGCTATTATTTTTTCCAAAAGACACGGTTTATTATGTCTAAACAGTACAAAATTTACCTTTTCCCTACTGATTCAAAAACCGACGTACGATGACGATAATCGGTTGTTTTTTCCAATGTAGGGATACGTACGTCATTTTTACCTGAATGGGTCCCCCGAAGCAAAATAATAAACCAATCAATGCCGTGACGTCATCAAATCTTTATTTTTTCCAAAAAAATGGCTGTTATTCCCATAATAAAATTCCTTTTTAAGATTCAACATCTGTATATTGTTCTTTAATAATTAATATTCAATTGTCCCCGCATGAATGTGAAAAAGATGGGTCCATAAGTCTACAAACTGAAAACATAGTCAGCCGGCTAAATACCCTTACCGTGGACTGTATGAGCAGACGGAT
>JAMKCH010087912.1:3181-14996 GCA_023653785.1 Ophioderma brevispina | reverse complement strand
ACAAGCTACATCGACAACTCACATCAGAACATGCAAACATGAGATACCTTTACAGACCAAATAGATTTGTCTAAATAGGTAACATTTTATAAATGGCTCCAATAACTTGGGCATTATGCCCAACCAAACTGAAGATTTTAAATACATCAAAATTATACAGTAGATAGAAACCCTAATACATGCTACTATTATAAACGATTACATAAAAAAATAATAGGTGGTCTTACATATGAAAAATTGTAATGTAAATTGTTGTTTTCGTTCATTTGATTTTAAGCTCAGTACGTAACGAGTTAATACAACAGAACATCTATACTACAATTACACAGTCTAAATCGTTACACATTTTAAAATATAATCCAACAATGTAAATACAACCCGTCGTTCAAATAACAGACGAGTTGCCCCTTTTAGTCGCCTCTATACGACAGCAGGGGGGAACACATCGGACAATCTTAACCCCGAACCGCAGGGGGCCCCATTTAGTCGCCTTTTACGACATGCAGGAGGACACATCGGGCCAATTCTAAACCCCGACCGCAGGAGGGGGAAATGTCTTCGAAGTACTTCGTAAAAACAGACTAAAAGTGCTACATCTTTGGACGGAAAATGAGACAAGTATTAAAATGATCCTGGTGATTTTCACCAATTTGAACCAAAAAGATTCCTATAACTATAAGCAAGTAATAATCACAGGGAAAACTTCTCTTCTTGATGAAAAACAGTAGATTCATAATACAATATCTAATTCTTTTTAACTTTTGCGGTGATTTTCACGGGAATAGATTCGACTATTATAGTAAGGCTCAGTTAGTGCTATCATTCTTTTTAGCCGAGAGGACAGTTCATGATATAAAGCGAGGCTTAAGTATGAAAGTACTGATTTTTTATTGAGATTCATTTAATACAATCGTAAATAATCCAAGTAATCCGTGGCACCGTTCATATATTCACACATTCCTTGCGCAGTAGTGAGAATGTGTCAGACGTTTATTCTGTGGACAATTGGCATAAGTATAGATAAATTATGTGTCTCTTACAAAAAGATGTCCTTTTGCTAGACCGGGTTGCGTACAGGTGGTGGTGGTTGAATAAGATGTTTTACAGGTATTTCATATAATTGAGATTCGAATTTCCGCCAAATTATGCCATTATGGTACTGTAAATTCATATGTCCATATATTTGTAGAGATGCCACTTTGAATGACAGGTTTTTGCTTGCACAAATTTAGTATTTTTCGTATTTTCAGCCCGGGTTGGGGCTTGTTCAGGGTTCTTTTTACGTACTTTTTTGGTACCAGGGGTTTCCTTAATTGTACCGGTCACGGCCAAAAAAGGGATAGATTAAAACCCCTTCTAAACACTGTTTTGCACACCACGTTCTAAACATTGTAAATATGTTTAATATCTAATCACCACCTTATATCTAAGCAGTTTAAATTCTAAACATTTTTAGGCACTTTGACATGGGTGTTTAGAATTTGAAACAAAGCATTTAGAGATTTGAACATGTTTAAGACCTAAACACTAATTTGCAACACGGTCTAAACACTGCTTTGCAGTGTGGTGATAGAATTGCTACGTGTCTCTTTAAAATAAGACATTTGCCATCGTAACTCATTCTTGTCTTTAAAATGTAAAATAGCAGTTTAATATCACCAAAAAGGTTACAAAATACATTTCACAATTTTATGCGCTTTTTAATTCATTATTTTGTGTGAAAAGGCCCAAAAATTCCAGGAAAATTTTAAAATCTGAACTTCTCAGTAACTGAAGAAGATAAAAACGTCAAAAAAGCACTAAAAATTTTAGTTCAATTTAATAAATTTATATAAAATCTCATTTCTGATAGCCCATGGCCATGGACTTTAAGCTGTCATGATTTTATATCTATGTAGAGCAAGATAGACAACAACTCAAATGATCTGAATATAACCGAAAAAAACTGAACTTCAAAAAAAGTACTAGAAACAGTTTTTTTTCTTTTTTTTTTTCTTAATACTCTTGGAAACACCACTTTGCTTTACTGAAAACATACCACATCACGTATATGGAATAATCACACAGATTCAACTAAAGTGTATTTGATATACTGTTCATGGAAACAGGATTTTCTCGCAAGAATGACCACTGCATTTGCACTGCTATTCGATGTTCACAAACGTACAAAATCTACCCAAAAAGACGTTGCACGTACAAAGCCACCAAGTTTTAAAAAAGAGTACGAGCCATATAAGTTAATAAAAGGAAAGAGAGCACCAAGTCTACTTCAAAGTGCGTTGCCCATTGGCAAACTTGGATCCCATTTCTTCGGCAATGCAAAAGAAAAATGCTCCTTTCCCACCGTTCAAATCTATCACAGTACTAATATATAGTTTTTTTAAATGCTAGAGGGCTGATGTACATAAATTGAGTTCAAAAGCGTTCTTTTCATGTGAGGTAATTACGGTAACCAGAGCAGCGGGAACCTTCCTATGGTGTTTAGTACTGTTCTTCCTACCATGGTATCTCACAGAAAGACTGGTACAAAAAAACCTACCCAGAAACATACAAGAACTCTACCACAGAACTCATAACCAACATACCTTCCAGAACAGTCGACTGTCGGAAAACATTTTCGACGGGAAAAGAATTGCTCTACGTGTTACAACGAGATTGGACTTTATTCCGTATATTGAATACATAGTTCCGACGAACGGTCTCGAACGGTCTCTGAATCGTTGGATTAAAACCAACAACAAGAAATAAAGCAAGAAAAAAAATAAGCAATATCAACTTGAAAAGTATTCAAGTCAGAACAAGGCGGCCTTTATACAAGAAATAGGAATACTAATTCCAAACTCACTGCCAATATAACCTTAAGCAAGAACAAGTGCAGTTTGGAATTATTTAAATCAACAATTTGGTCTGATGATGCAGTGCAGTTTGGAATTATTTAAATCAACAATTTGGTCTGATGATGATGGTCGCTTTAATGAATTACCATGAATGTTCTAAAAAAAAAGAATTCGGAATAGAAGAAATGGGACCAAGTTTGCCAATGGGGCAGACGCACTTGAGTATACTTGGTGCTCTCTTTACTTTTATTAACTTTATATGGCTCGTAGTCTTTTTTAAAACTTGGTGGCTTTTTACGTTGCCAACGTCTTTTTGGTAGATAATGTATAAGAAAGAAATAAAATAAACAGGTACATTAAATAAGATGGCAAAGAAAAATTCGAAACAGCGCCATCTGGCTTGGGAGCCCGGTGCTAATTTCAACAACCCAGCCCTCAGATGAGGCCGATCTCTATTAACCATTATTTTACTAGTGTTCTAGTCAGAATCAGAACCTATAACCTTACATACAGTTTAAACGAGGATAGACTCGTAGCCCATCGAATATAATAGCTCGTCTGTTTCTCGTTTGTATATTGTTACAAAATGTATAAAAAGACTGGTTCATCGGGGGAAATCACATTTTTCTTAGTTAGATTAGATCATAACCCATGTAATAGACAAAGCTGAAGCAGACGTGATTAAGACGCATTCAACGACCCTGGCAATACAGTGTCCACAATACGCGGATGACAAAAATAGGAGAGAATTTTTCCTAAAAGTGCGTTATGTCATCCAAAAGTATAACTAAGGAGGAGGAGGAGGAGGAGGAGGAGGTGGTATTAGTATTTAACTACACATCAACACTATCGTGTCATTTTAGTGTCACGAAGATACTTTATTTCAATTCACTTTATTATCATATACAGTGTGAGTCAAAAAAAACCTACATTCAGAATAAAAAATAATTAAAATAGTTAATTGTTTTGGCTCAAATGTTTGCTATGGTTATAAAGAAGGATAAAACAGGCTTTCAGAAAACGTTTATTTGGTGTCATTTGGACTTTGGCGGAAGAAGTTACGTCTATTTTGCTATAATATCCCAGAGATTACAAAAGAAAATGCTAAGTAAAAAAATGTTCAATTTTGCGGAAGAAGTTACGTCTATTTTGCTATAATATCCCAGTGATTACAAAAGAAAATGTTAAGTAAAAAAATGTTCAATTTCCCAAATAAGAAATTCAAGATAGCTGGTGTAAGACCACAGTTTACTTTTGTTCAGCAAGATTTCATGGTTTTAACCTTCAACGAAACTTGGGAGAAAAGGTGAAACCATAGAAAGTTTGGTATTCCGCGATATTGAATTTTAAATTGAAGTTTAATCCGATTTATTTACAGAAAACTTCAGCGAGAAGACCCGCTGCGCTAACCCGAACACCCCCCCCCACCCCCACCCATAACCAAGTTAAGGGAGTAACAACGTACATTTATTGTAGCGCAAAAAGTACATGCCAACTTGGGTGTTAAGAAATCCTATTAATATTAATTATCACATATGGCATTACTTCGACATTCTTTTATACTTTCCCAACATTTACCAACCTTTCTCTCTTCTGCCTTAATGTTGAGAGCGCAGTACACCATAGCACCCACTGGAATCACGAAGCACACAGTGACCATAATGAGAAGATAAACCAAGTACAAGCCGTCACGATTGGCAAAATCAAGAAGACAACTTGTTCCATATGGCTCCAAGGTATAGCGGCCCCATTGAATAGGATTAAGTGGCGCTACTGCCCAAAACAATGCGTTACCCCAGATGGCAAGAGCCATAAAACCGTTGGATTTCGCGGGTTGACCTGAAATTCAAAAGAGAGCTCCATTACACGTTTTAAAATTCTCGTTATGAAACGTGTTATTGAAAAGGATACTTACATTCTAGAGTATGTAAATGAATTAAAAATGGAATAATGGTAGTTAATCATGAGTTCTACTTTGGCTGCTCAAAACGATTCTGGCAAGCTTTTGATGTCAAATGAATTTTTGATAAGGTTTCATGGATCTTGAATTTTGCATTTAAAGTCAAAGGGGAATTTTGGCAATTTTAGACATAACTTCAAAAGGCAATGTTCTTCTCAACCTATTTTGTCAGAAATTCACACACAGATGCTTTTGTATAGTCTATAAATATTGGTAACGGAAAAATATAATAGTTTGTTGAATTGCGGAGGGCTTCAATTTTACAAAAATGTTATTATAGGGTGCAAAGCAGTAAATAGAATAGCCTTTCAGTCAGTAAGTAAACTTACAAAAGAACACGAGAAACTCCATTGTATTATTGTGAAAGGCTCAATACAAGTGTAATTGATTACGTTATACAAAAGAGTTTATTGAAGCATGCCATGACAGTGGTACAATGACCTTTCTTATGTCCTTTTTCCAAGTCTACAGGCTTATTGACTATTCTATTCATGGCTTTGCACCCAACTATGCATTTTCTTTCAAATTTAATCCCATCGCAATTCGGCAATTGCCAATATTTATAGAATATAAAAAGCATCTGTGTGTGATTTTCTGACAAAATAGGTTGAGAAGAATATTGCTTTTTGAAGTTATGTCTAAAATTGCCAAAATTCCCCATTGACTTCACATGCAAAATTTAAAATCCATGGAACCACATCAAAAATACATTTGACATCAAAATGAATATCAGATTCATTCTTAGCAGCCAAAATGGCCATAGAATCAACAAAAAAAGTGGTCATATGCCCACCCCTACTATTAGATTTGTTATGGAACAGGACTAACCCTAAACATAAATACATTTGCATTGCTGAAATAAAATTTTTAGAAAGTTACTCCAGTACACCTAAAAGGGTAGACGTTTCATATAGAAGTCCAATGGATGCAAATGAGGTATTACAATTGATTCCGTCATGCACTGTATGACGTTGTGTAGTTGCGCTTGACGGAATGAATGGCAATACCTCATTTGCATCCATGGGACTTCTATATGAAACGTCTACCAATAAAAGGGCAAAACAAATTTTGGATAGCGCCACCAAAATGCTTATGCTAATTAGTATAAAAACGCCATGGCCGATTTGATTATTTTTCTTCACCAAAACATGTGCAACTGATATTTAGGCAATTACATAAAATCTTGGGGAAAAATAATTTCGATGCGCATCGATAAGGTAGAAAACTACAAAAAAATTCAAGGGGTCCGAAATCTCTTTCGGACTGGGCCTATTTTCCCCGACTTTCCTTTTAGTTGAAGTCCTATTTAATATTTGCAACTAACAGAGCAGGTTATGAAATACTAAAGCTCACGTAACGTTGGTATACTTTAAATTCACGCGCGTAATTTGTGTACAGTTCATATGAAGCCTTAAACACTTCAGAAAGCGTTAAATGCCCTTTGGTTGGTCAACCATTAAAATGCAATCATAAACACTTTAATTTACGGCGATTTTAAACTAAAATTGCGTTTTGTTAAATATGTGCTTGTAATACGGGTACATATGTTTCCAGGTATCTCCAGAAGATTACTGTGTCAGTATATGAAGTTCATATTCAAATTATTGTAGCTCCTGACCTAAACGTACCTTGGCTTTCACGGTACTTATCCACTGTTAACGCCGCTAAACTGGTGACACTGGCTATGCCAAAAACCATGCCAAGAAAGGCGTATGTTTGGCAACCAGTGTCCCCAAAAGGCCAGGATTCCTTGAAACTGGCACTGGCTGCAAAAGGACAGATCACCGAGATTCCTAGTAAAAACAAATCACATAAACAAGCAATGTTAATGAAATGCGGGTTCAAAACGATTTGTTGCATTCAGTATTAGAAAACACCGAGCATTTTAAAATTGTATTTGAAATACTATTTATCAGAAACCTTAAACATAACCTATAATACCTAGCATTATTGGTACAGGTAATTAACGTGAACGTGAAAAGGCGATACGTTTAGTTATGAAAAGAAGAAAACCGAATGTTTGTTTTTTATGTAAAATTCTCAAAATGATTCGCTTGGTCCTTTAACATGTTTAAGGGAACATCTCAACCTATCCAATCTTAGAACAATGTTAGAGATTATAAATAGCTTCCATAATTCCCCTCTCAAATGTCCAAGATTTTGCAACTGTCCTAGAACACGTCATGACTAGGGAACTCTATATGGATATGTTGGGAAACCATTTATATCAGGGCCTACCAACCATCCCTCAATAAGGAGGAGGCGCCAAGAGTCTACTATCCGGTTCTGACGTCATTGGTCGAGAAGGTCGCCATTGTCGAACCGGATCACCCTGCTGATGAAGGTTGTAGTACACACAACTGAAAATTCCAGGTACGACATTTTTTGTGTTGGGATCCAAAGTTTCACCTCTATAATAAGCATACAGGGTTTCAACACAACACAGACACCAGACATAATTGTAGAAGCTGGGTTGAATTTCAAAATGATGTATTGAGTGCAGTCGAAGTCGTTATAAGCCGTTTTCTTGGTGAAGATTGATCTCGCTGCGGTATTTGAAACGATTGATCGTGCCTCCTTTGTTTAGCCTCCCAACATATTGGCTGCAGAGTTTGACTGGATTTTACCTTATGGTCTCCAACCGTAGCAATAATGTCACCATTGCTGGAGATTATCCTAAAGCCACGCAGTATCTTGAACTCCGAAATGTCGCAAGGTTCTGTAGCGGGTCCGTGAATATTAATAATCTACATTTTGCCAGTTGCCGGTATCATAACAAAACCAACTTCAGTACCGTGCCTAAGCTGACAACACATTTATGCTTCATTGAACCACAAAATGCGTTATCTATGATACGTTAGGTGCTTCCTTGACAAAACGCTTATGAACATGTAATGTGCGCTCTTCCACTATAGTCGTCTTGACTATGGAAATACTTTGCTGTTTGGTATTTTACCCATAACCGTGAAAAGCTTCAGCAGCGTCTCCTGAACAAAGATGCTAGACTCGTACATTTTCTTTGTCACCTTATACTTTCCCATCTTCAAAAAACGTACAAAATTGAAGCTCCTCCTTCTTCGTCTAATCAATGTCTTCACGACCAGTGGTGCTGGAGTACTTAAGACAGTAAGCTTATGTTTTATACTCCGGGATATGCTAAGATTTCTTTGAACATATGACTACAAAGATTGTCCGCCGGTGCATCGTTTGTTTTAGAAATTGGCAGCAGATCTTTCTTCAGTAGAGGTCCCTCTTATGGACTGCGATCCTCTCACCATAAAACCTATTAATTTTCAAGAAGAATCTCAAATCCTACTTATTCTGGGAAATCCAGACTTGCTCCAGCAAGTTAACTTGAAATACGAAATCATGGTTACTGTTCTTCGACTTTGAAATAAACACACCCAAAAAAGTAACTCCCCACCCCTGAAATTTGTCAAGTTCAAACGATACATCTTGTTATACAATATGGGATATAATTGGAAGCGATGTTTATTTACGCGTATTTTGACACCTCATTTGTGGCGATCAATGGAGTATTGTTGAAGTTATGCCCATTTGACCGAACCCACCCCAGGATTTAAAAATTGCAGTAAATCCTATTGACAATTATACTGTCACAAATTGTAACCAGTGCAATCCTCTTCTCTGCATGAGTAATTCTCCTCTGTAGGGCTTACTGCAAAGACTCTGCAACAGAGTAACTGTTGTGTGAAAATAGAGACATCTGTTACTTCCTGCCTGACTGACCGGCGATTAAAGACAAAATGAGGCATTTTCGAAAGTCACAAAAATGTGATATCATAACTTTGGCTGATTCCAACACTTAACTTAAAGTTGAGTCTTCATTAATGTGTGAATCCAACACACTTTTAGAGAACTCTTGACATTAATTTCTTATGGCACTTATTCAGATCGTCTGAAATTTGATATGCTATACTCGATTCATCTGATATGTGACCCCGTACCACTCTTGTGGAGGTAAAAAATTCAATGAGGCGCAGGGACTTCTGTTAATCATGTCATTGTGAGGAATGTTAAGGCCTGAAATACACTATAGTGCGTTTCCATACATGAATGAAACTGTATTTAGTAGCAGCTGAGTGAGTTAAATGCCCAGAGTATCCTCCAAGATAATCCGGTGTGGCACGTGCATTTGAATTCTTTCATTTTCCCTCTCCGACTTAATTGAATAGGTCCAAAACTCCAGGGGGACGAACGTATCACGCGAATCGAGTATAACTGCTATGTCGTGCAAATTCTTCGTCCAAATGTTGCACCAGACGCTGCTGCCCGACTTCACTTGACCGAACACACCCCATGATTTAAAAGTTGCAGTAAATCCTATTGACAATCATACTGTTACAGAATGAAATCAATGCAATCCTCTTCTTCTCTGCATGACAAATTCTCCTTCTCTATAGGGCTTACTGCAACTTTTAAATCCTGGGGTGGGTTCGGTCAAGTGGGTATAACTTCAACAATACTTCATCAATCACCACAAATGAGGTGTCAAAATACGCGTAAATAAACACCGCTTCCAATTATATCCCATAATGTATAATGCGATTTATCGTTTGAACTTGACAGACAAATTTCAGGGGTGGGGAGTTACTTTGTTGGGTGTGTTTATGTTCATTTTCGTGCCGATTCTTGATTGTAGTGTTGGTATGGTAATTTGTCCTCATCCCGTCTTTCATATTGATAACATTTGATTTCAGGTCTCCAGGCTACGGTGGTTTGAGAGTAAGAAATTGTGTCTAGTAAAGAATATGGCCAGCGGGATATCAGAAGTCAGGCCATATATAATGGCGAATACCACACCGCCATTATCACCATATTGAATCTGACTTCTTTGTTTTACATTAGCTTTTCCGAACCATATTTTAATGGCTTTCACTCTGCATTTGTGACTTAATTGGATTACGATTCAATTATTTTAGGATTTGCTTGATTGGTATTTTTCTGTAGGGTAATTGTTCAAGTTGTTTTATATGTTTTATGCAAAGCCCTATAATCTGATGTAATAGAACTATAAATCCATTTATCATCGTCATTATTATTATTATTAAGTTCAATCATTGAATCACAAATACAAGAACAGAGTTGGTCTTGGCCTTATGCAGTGTTACCTTTAAATGAAACAAGTCAGACAAATTGAGAAAGCTATCAACTTACCCATATCCGCTAACACCAAACTGATAACAAGCGATGACCGGGCAGAACTCTTCTTGTTATTGCCCAAGAATGAGACTAAAACGATGCCACAGCATAACACACCCAAAATTCCTACAAGTCGTAAATAAAGACGAATAAATTTTCATGTCAAACAACGCGTTCGTGATGATCTACATAATGATGAACAGCATTCATTATATTAATTGCTATTTGTGCTCACATTTTCCCAAAAACTTCGGTCATTTCTCAAACAAGAAGGCTTTATATCATGCTGATCTGGGAAGGGTCGGGAATGATGTTGAGACATGAATTTTAATCCCCCCTCCAAGTGTAGGTCAGAAGAGAGGCCAACACTTATATTAGATGTAGGCGGGCATGAACGAACTCCTTAAATAAGGACCCTATGATATTCTGTTCCTGCTCTATAGGGATTTTCTGACGGGAAGTATAAACGAATCATTCTGGTATAACGCGCAGTGTTTCTAAATGAGTCCTATATTATGAATGACATTCACAAGTGTAGAAGTAATTATAGTCCGGCGTACTCACAGTCCGGCTACAACGGTAAGGAATAGGGCACTCAATTCAGTTGACTCTTCACACAACATTAGTTTCACACTTTATTCCGTTATCGTCTATGGAGCCCGGACTATGGCTACCGCCGGACTATAGTTGCTTTCATACCGGTGTCGTGAAATACAGTGTCTGTATGACTGAGTGTCCCACCGCCCATCTATCTATTGTGTTCTCAGTTGAGTGCTATACGCATCATTAATTTTGTTTAGCACTGTACCCAAATAGCCTCGTATACAAGGTCACGGTTTAATCCGTACATGTTGACATGCATAGCTAGGCTATTCTCTCATGGGGGACAATCAGTTTCTTTACGCCGGTGTGAAAGTAATTATAGTCCACCGGGAGCCACAGTCCGGCCTCCATAGACGACAACGGAATAAAGCGTGAAACTACGTTTCGTGAAGAGTCAACTGAATCGAGTGACCTATTCTTTACTATTGTAGCCGGACTGTGAGTTCGGCGGACTAAAATTACTTCTACACCGGTACAACAGCAATGCATCATAGTCCCTTGGCTGGGTGGGTCCCCGTGTGCATGATATGTGCCCTAAGTTACTCTTCACAGCCCACATGCATCAATTTCACTCTTTTGTTTTTTATCATTTGCGAGTGAGGCCCTCTGTTGGTAAAGTTGTAACAAGTTAGAGGCTCCTGATTGGCTGACTGTACAACTAAGCCCCGCCTCCCTGTGTATTCCTATGGAACTTTCCGATTCGTTTACAAAAAGATTTTTTCTAGAAAACAAACTATCAGCCGATCAAATAATGTGTACCATCAGCTTCAGCAGATTTTAATCTATTCATTGGTATCAACTTTGCCTTGAGTGACAGCTCAGAGCTGGATTAACAAGTGACAGAAGTTGGCAGTGGCTGTGAAAAAGGTAATGTCTCATATTACTTCTAATATTTTAAATTCCAAGGTAATTTGTATTTAATTAACTAAACCACAGAATAATATGATTATTTATGATGAGTTTGATACCAAAATCAGCTTAATTAACACACTAGAAGTTGTAGAAAAAAATCAAAGTTATGCGACTTCTCAATTCTGAATTTTGCTTCGTGTGCATGTACTCCTGTACAAACCTATGCAGACTTGCACAACATGGCGTTTTGATACGTGACGAGCATTATACAACATCGCTTTTCGCTTCTGCAGCAGGGGTCAGGGACACTGATCTCTATACAATGGATTGGCTACACAACAGTAATTGTATTATTAGATGAATGGAGCAACGGGCGGAGATCTTGGTCTACCGAACACAA
>JAMKCH010087910.1:0-38328 GCA_023653785.1 Ophioderma brevispina | reverse complement strand
ACGGGGGTGTAATTACCACAGATCATGTAGGGTTCTAAGTGCCAACCACCTTCTGTATTGGTTTCTGTGTTCTAAAGTTATCAGTTTGCATTAGTTCCTAATTTTCTCGTGGTGGTTTCTAAGTTCTTTGGGAGTTAATAGGTTCAGAGGTGGTTTCTAAAGTCACTTGGTTATCTGCAATTGCCTCATCAGTTCTCATATGGATATAAAGCCTTTGTAGCACGCAGTAGTAATTGTTCTTATTTCCAAAATGGTATTTGTGTATGCCTATTCAGTATTTGTATAGCTTTTTGTAAGTTTGGAGGGGCATTGATATCAGTAATTGGTCCTAATTGTTGCAATGGTGTCAGAGATTGGCGGTTTGGGCATCTGAAGTTAGTTCGCCCCCCAGCCCCGTGTGAAGATATCAACTTCGTGACAACTATTCAGTGCAACGTTTCTGTTGGTTTTGGAGGCATTGATATCAGTAATTGGTCCTAATGTTGCATGTATCCGATATTAGGTTGTTTAGGGCATCTTAGTTATTTCTGTTGTGGAAGATCTCACTTCTGTAGAAACAAGTTCAGTTGCAAGGCCTGTTGCAGTGTATTCTGTTGAATCAAAATCGACAGCATTTAGGATTACATGGTTACAATGACTGAACACTGTAGAAATACAGCAATTCCATCCGGATCCACCAATTCCTACTCTAGTACTGACAGACAGAATGTGGATAATCCAAGCATCAAAACATTAGAGAAAGCATGTCATCTAAAACTTGTCAGATAAAGCCAAGCTGTGGCTAACTCCACATTAGGTATTATGAAAATATAACTTACTCACAGGCCAGTGGCAAATATTAAAAGGAGAAATCTTGTTGTAGACATATCATGACAAGAAAAATCATCAAAGCATGAAAAATGCAGGATTCCCTTTAATTTATATCTATCCTTACCTCCCTGATTCAAGATGCAAGAGCCGTTAAATGAAACAAGGCAAATGTTTTACGCGATGCATAGAACTCCCCTCATAGTCCTGCCCCCCATAATGTAGCGATGAGTGCAATATGACACCCCACCCCTCCTAAAAACCCTGCAAAAACCCCACCCCCTCCCCAACACCCCACAAATACCCAACACCCCACAACTCCCAAATGTACACCTGCAAACCCCACTACCCAAACACCCCACCCCTACCCAACACTCTGAAACACCCCGAACACCCCGACAACACCTCAACACCCTGCAACCCCACCCCCTCCCCAACACCCCACAACTCCCAAAACACCCCACAACTCCCAATACCCGCAATACCAATCCCCAACACCCCACCCCATACCCAACACTCTGAACCCCTCACCCCTACACCCCACAACACCCTGAAACACCCATCCCAAACAAACCATCCCAAACAACCCCAACCTCGCAAACACCTCACCCCCATCACACCCCAACCCTTCTAACACCAAACCCGCAATACCCGCAAAATCATGCCACACCCTCCTCCCAATACCCCACAACCCCTCACCCCCTCCCCAACACCTGCAACATTCCACCCTCCACAACACCCCTTCCACAACACACTGCAACACCCCCACCCCTCCCTAGGGCATAGCAGTCTAACATAGCAAAGGAATTTTGCCTATACCAATGTTCCGTCCCCCTTTTCAGAGATCAGCAATTATTTCATTTGCATACCTAAGCGCATAAATCAAAATACTTTCAAATTGCAAAAAATATGTTCCCCATGATAGGCTTTCATGTAGTGAAGGAATTTTTAAGTATCCGATGTACCGTTTCAAAAATACAGCAATTACCGACGATTTTTGCATATTAATTAGCTCATTTGCATACTCATTTGCCCGAAATACACCCAAAATCTAATCAGGTCGGATCTTCAGCATGCTTCCTTCCACCAAGTTAATCATGATAACACCTACGAACTCAGAAAACCTCTGTAAACAGGCATTACAGGAAAAATTTTACGTAATATGCAAATTAAGATTACTAATTAGCATATTACGGCCCAAAATCGAATGCAGGTCGAGAACTCCATCAACCCGCTTCTTTCCCACCAAGTTACATACTTGTTGCCCTTACGGAAACTACAGATAATCGTATACCAACGTGGTCAGTCTAACTTTTTATCAGGACGAATGACGACCGGACGGACGGACGAATGAAGAATGGACGCTGCTCATTCTAGTCCTGTTCAGCACTCATTAGGCTGGGGACAATTAGCAGACAATTGGACTAAGTCTAAATAGTGACGCAATCCACAGTTGAAAATATCAAAATGGCTACAAATGAACACATGAATGGGTAAAATTTACCTTCTTTTACCTTATAGCTAGGATTCACACTTTGCATAATAGGACTAGGATCCAATAGTATTCCAACCTTGGATCTACATTTTATTGAAAAGTTTTAGGGTCTGTATTTTATCTGGCATTCAAGCAGCCGACAATTATACTTAGATTAGTTAAACCAAAGTTTTAAATCCGGTTTTGTCCCGCGAATAGCGGGTGGCGGAATCCCCTCACACCTCAGCCGGTAACCCCATCACATCTATGTATTGAAATAGGCATGGTGATCAGCATACTTGAATTGCGTGAATGGCATGGACAAAGTTGACCACTTTGAAAAACCCGTACCTGCATGGGCCCTTTGATAGTACGAACATATGACAAAGCAGTTACGGAGTCCAGTGCAGAAATGTTTGAGTTTAAGGTGTTGGCCAATTTAGGGGTATCATGTGGTCTCTATTTGATACGAGAGCCTGAAACTTGCAATACTCTCTACACAAGTTTAGTGGGAAATAAGCTTGATGTTTTGATGGTAGAGGGGATAAAGCTTATTGCAACGGCCTATTTATTACTCTGCTAATATTTATGGTAAAGACACTATCAGTGATATATCCAAGAGTCAAAATATTTGAAATTTGCAAGAACAGCTTAAATTATAAGTCTGTAGAATTCTCATAAGTTATTCTCTCCAACTGAAAAATTGACAGAAAAGGAAGGAAACAGCAGTGTTTAGAGATATGAATCTCCGTTTATTTGGTAAGTGTCTGTACAGACAGTAATGACTAAAATATCAGATTTTGTACTTGTTAGGTTGCTTTCGGTCTTATCACTTGTAGGATATGTTATGATGCCTATACTTAAGTTGTTACAGATATGCAAAACTCTGATTTTAGAGGACTTTTTGATTCTCTGATTTAGCAAATCACTGATAGTGCCTTTACACATTAAAAAGTCAATTTTTTGTCTTATCTTCAAAAAGAAATGGATTTGAATGCAGACATTCAGGACGACAATGAGAAAATACCACCTTTCATCTGATAAAAAAAATGATACTACTTCCGAGGGAAGTCGGAAGGGGGTCCCAAGGACAATAGGAACAAACAACTTTAATAATGATGGTGCAATGCATGATGCGAACAAGCAATGTATACAACGTGCCAATCAAGCAAATAATCGTGCTATGTATTTAACCTTGTGATCCTTTATCTGTTTGATTACATGCTCCCACATGAACCAATTTGATTTCAGGAGCCAGGCATGCCTGCTGTCTGAGAGAACACTCATTTGCATATGTTAATCCATTGTTGGCACAAACTGGGTCAAAAATGTACGCACAAATGGTGGGACAAGGCTGTGGTGATGGTTCTGGTGAGATGGAGAAGAAATGGGAAAGGTTGTGTAAAATATGGAATAGAATCATTGGTGGATGACAGACCTGAAGAAAAAAATTTGTAATTTTCAATAGAGGATCAATTTTCAAAACATGGGTCTACATGATTTTATCATATCCGAAACATAACATGCAGTCTCGACATAATATCAAAATGCACCATTAAAATCAAGTGAAATTTTGGAAACGACCTGTTCTTGATATTAAATCAAACAAAAATGAAGGTGCTATCTTTCCAGGAGTTTATTTTCTCCTTTTTTCTCTTTTTCGCGGGGTTTTGCCGTTGCTTACGCGTGTGCTGCAGTGTACGCACTCACATACGCGCCTGTTTGGATCATGACACGCGCCTGTGATTGGTTGATTTAAAATTACATAAGCTGTTGTTGTTCAACTTGTTGCTATGCTGAGGCGTGAACTGGCATGCGTATGGTCGGGACTTAGACGCGCAATTCAGAGAAAATAAACACCTGGATACACTATCAAAAGAGAAGGGATAGTGCAAAATATTCAAAATAAATATTTTCACAATCTTCAACTAGAATTTCGCGGTTCTCGGCTTTCGCGCTCGCTATATTCAAAGAATATAAGCTATGGGCCGCCCCATGACCTTTGACCCTGGCACGTGACCTTTGATCTCATCAACATGAGGGATTGCATGGTGCACCTATGACAAAAGTTTGGTTCCAATTGAACTTCAAGTTTCAATTTAGATCAATTTTACATTTTTAGCCCATTTTTCAACTTGACCTTACATGACCTTTGACCTTTCAACATGACCTTTGACCTCATCAACATATGAGGGATCCCATTGTGCACCTATGACAGAAGTTTGGTTCCAATTGAAGTTAAACTTTTCAATTGAGGTCAATTTAAAAAAAACTTAACAATTTGTGACACACACATACACACATACACACGCACAACGGATTGCTAAGTAGTCCTGCCAGCTATAGCTGGCGGCCCACAAAAAAAATCTTTTCTGTAAATAACTACTAGTGTACAATAACCCTGAAGTTGGAATTATCCTAATGCACACTTACGTTCACACTCGGGCTGTCCTCTTATCTTCGTCCCAACCAGTTCCTCTCCATTCTCATTGACACACCAACAGTAACCTGTGCTTCCATGACATTGTCTTGCTTCATATTCCCCTGTCTCTGTACACTGTGGGATGTATCTGCCTGGAATTAATGGCCCAGCTTCCTTCTGCTGTAACTGGCACATTGTCAGGGGCTCTGAAAACATGGAACAATATAAACAAAAGCATATACAAATAAACAGAAGCATATTAAATACAAATGAAAGCATATTACAATATAAATGAAAGCATATTACAATATAAATGAAAGCATATTACAATGTAAATGAAAATATACTACACTATGAAACTATACCACTGAAAAATACACTGAAAATCACAGAGGAATGCTGAAAAACACTGAAAATCTCTGAAAATTGTCTGGACAAAGGAAAAGAGTAACACTGAAAATTTTTCAGTCGGGGTTCAGAGGTGGTTCAGTTGCGTTTCAGTGTAATTTTCAGTGTTGTATTGTTATCGAGCATCGACCTTGTACTGTAATTACCATAAGCCAATTTAGCCAAGTCAAGAACTATTTTTTTGCACCGATTTCTTTGCACTTCCGCATGCGGTACTGTAAATCTCCGCTTGCACTTCCGCATGCGGAAGTGCAAATGTCCGCGTGCAGTTCCGCATGCACGCGGACATTTGCACGTATGTCCGTGTAAATATGGACATATTATTGAAAATAGGTAAATGAGCTCATTAATATATACGTAGTCTTTTGCCAACGTTTAATGTAAAATCAAGTAACCTATTTAGCATGGATATAGGCCTAGTAATCGATCATTTATTTATCATTCAAATTGATATTTTCTAAAGTCGCAACAGAGCTGCGTGTTGATTTACACATTGTCACATCAGGGATGTTATTAACTGCTTCTACCAATTACAAACCAATATTGGCGATATTGGCATTATACAATTCGGCCACAAAGATGTGTCGACCAACAACCGCGACGAGAGATTTACAGTTCGCCAACAATGGCGGGATCTACCAATTATCGCGAAAAAGGGAGTTCTTTGAATTTTTTTTTTTGACAACAAAATAGAGGTTGCACACATTGAACCTGGACACATGTTTTGGTAGTATAATCAATTGATAATTATCTTTCAGGGCAAGGGGTCGAAATCGATGGCGATATGCTCACACTCCTTTTCCTTGAAAGAGAAATATTAAGAAGTCAGTTCAATAAAGGGGTTCATCCTCTATGTAAGACCCCATGAAATTAGCCTAGCATGAAATCTTCTATATAGGATCAAAGGATTACAAGGATTGTACAGCTTTATTCGGTAAAAGTGAGTCTTTAACTTAGTCTAACTCATGAAGATCTTACACCAAGGTAAGACCATAAGGCTTACAAAGGATTGGCAAGGCGCAAGAACAACCACTGTCAGAACGGGATGCTGTACGGTATAATTTGTCGACTACAAGGAGGCGCACATGAAATTTGCGAGTTGTCATTTTTTTTTTATACTTGAACGAAAGAGCTAAGCTGGCTGTCAATAAGTTAATAAATTATTAATTTGTTCGTACATCACAAGATAGGCAAAGCAATATGAATAAATTATAATAATAAAACTGTAGTACAATGAAAAATTTGAGTGATGTATTACTGAAAACATTTTTAAATACAGGTAAGAATCAAGTCAAGTTATTTCAAGATGAAAGAATGTATTGGATTGGAAAAGAAAAGTAGATAACTAGATAAAAGTAGAGGAAGGAGCTAATTAGTCATATAAGACATTGTTTTCACTAAAGTTAATCAAAAGGACGTCTTAGGGACTGTTCTTCGAGAACGAACTAACCCGTCCTTTTTCGGAGTACCCATTGTTCCAAAAAGAAAACGATTTTGTGCATGTGATGATATATGATGAAATAAAATGCTTAAACAATAGCAAATAAAAATAGATTCCCTACATTTTTGCGAATTGCGCTTGAAGGACAACGACCTGGCCAGACAATCATTTAAAGTACTTTTTGAGACACTACCAGGTATTATTTTTTAGCAGATTTTGGAACATTTTGACCCAGTTTTCCGCGATTTAATTAAATTCTTTCAATTTTTTTCTTTTTTTTTCCCCCACTCAAAAATAAAAAAAAAAATTTTTAAAGTGTAAAACGGTAGGGACGATGGTAGGGTCGATGAGGACAATCAACAATTTTTTTGGGCTAGTGATACAATACATTAGTGTACTTCTACTCCCAGTTAATTTCAGGAAAACGGGCAACGTATTCCATACAAGTTGCAAATGCTTCATAGTTTTTCAGATATTGACCAGGTCCTGGTTCCATATCTGGAAATGTCGATGGTGCCAACAAAGGAAAGAATGTTGTAATTAGAATAATTAACATGGAGATCTCGACAATAATCAACGACTGCTGAAAACGGCCTTCCAATAGAATCAGCGGGGAAATAGTGCCATGTACGTGTTTATGCACATCCATTAGTTGTTTCATTGGTTCAAGCGGCATGTCATTTAGAGGTAATTTTCGTGAGTTGGCACCTATTTTATAATGGACGGGAAGAATTTCGGTTTTCCAGCTCCGCCGTTAAATTGCAATCTGGATCTCGATTCAATTTACAAAATCGCTCTTTTATGACAATACGTACTTTTGAGCATTACGTGCGCAGGATAGTTTTTAAAAATTGCAATATTAACAAAAAAGGTTACTTTTTTTAAAAAATCAAATTATGAAAATTGGAGGCGCTCTGTAAAAATTGCTATATTGCTTTAAAGTGACAGGAGGAGATTTTGTAGGATAAATAATTTCTCTCCAATTGCATTGGATCGGTTGTGGACCACCTTAGAAGGTGTATTGGACAAGCAAGTATAAAAGAAAACCGCAAACCTTGTTTTGAACTTGCCTGCTATCGTAATCGTCCCTATAGAAAACAATACTTTGAATTTCTGTCGTGCACTACAGAAAATACTAAATCATCATCTTATTACATAAAGACGGCGTATTTGGCTTATTCACTTCTGGTGTGATCTAATACATGGGTAAGCATTCCAAATATGCAAAAAAAAAAAAAAACAGGGTTCGAAAAAAATTGGGGGCGCTTCTTTCTGGAAATGTCCTCATGTCTCAAAATTAACATGTTTCGGAACTTGCAAAACTTCTAAAAATATGATCACAGACCATGCATGTTTTGCAAACTTTCACTCCCAACCTATTTGTTTTTATTACCCTGGTCCCTGGCGTTTTCTTGTATAATACGGTTTACCGGGGAGGTAGAAAAAGCTTGTGCGCTATAAAGTAGGAATGTCCGATCCGGTTTTCAGCCTACATGATGGTATATAGAACCATGCTGTGGAGAATGTTTTAAAAAATGTATCATGTTTTTCCCTTGGGTGGCAACGACCCTGTACCCTATGACTTTGACGGCATGCCCTAAATGACCGGAAAGGATGAGAAAATTATCACCTATTTTCCAAAAGCTTCAGACATAGCGCACCGGAGGAAAGTTCACTATGGAAAGACCTATGCCTTTGTGCATTAAGAGAACCAATTTTGCAGTTTTGTGTGGTTTTTGACTGCAATATACATTTTAGCTCATTTTGGATCAAAGTTGTTATTTTGGCCGCCATTTTGTTTTAAATTTTAAAAAATGAAGGTGGCCCAAAAGCTTATTATAAATCATATACTTATACAACATAAAAGCACTACTGAAAAGTGGCAGGAGCTAGTTAGATTTGACCTGGGGTGTACATCACTTTTGCAGGCGCGTAGCCAGCCCAGTGGTTCCGAGGGGGCAATTTCACGGTAGGTGCAACAAATGTCCCGATCACAAGCAAAAATTTCCCGGTCGCAGGGCAAAAGAATCCGAAAAGGGGCTGATTTAACATGAATATCCGTGTTTTATTTCCCGATTTCACCTCAAGATTTTTTTTTCAGAGCCCCCTTTTTCCCCCACCTGGCTACACCACTGCACTTTTGGGTATGTGACAGGAAACTAGTTTATTTTGGATGAGGGATGCTAGTCCAACATAACTAAACCAGGTTTCCTGAACATATTACTATGTTTTAAGTTGCATTACAAAATTATTTAAAGCTTTATGGAGACACAGTGAATGTTTACTTAAAAACAAAATGGCGGGCCAAAGCACCATGTGACAAGAAATTGGCTAACAATATACCAAAAAATGCACCCATAAGCTCAAAATTTACCCACTCTAATGTACGAAAGGATAAGTCTTTGCAGCCACATAATAAACTTTCAATATGTTGCTCACATACCAAATTATATATTAAAAACAATGGCGACACAAACGCTAAATACAAGCAAGCTAATCAGAAGTTTAATCTTTACATCTAAGCGGAATTTCAATATGTCAGATTAATAATTGTGAACTACTACCAGAAAACATGTGGACTATCATTTTGCCCAAAATGGGCAAATAAGAAATACAAATGGTGGTTAAAATGATTTGAACCATAATCGATTAAAAAATGTATATTTTACATGAAAGTGGTAACCATTTTAATTTTTTATTTTGCTCTTAAATGAAAGAGTATCACCGGTATTCGTTTTTTGAAATAAAAGTTTTAAAATAGGTCTAATTGTAATTAGAAACCATTTAGAGCACGGGCATAATACTTTACACAGAAAGTTTAAAGTATACCTTCTTCAATTAACGCAAATGTCATCCGATTCCGCCCCACACCCCCCCAGCCAGAGACTTTAGCCGCCATTTTGAGAAATGATAGCCCTATATGTTTTCTTGTAGTAACTCAACAATAAGTTAACAATGCATCAGTTAAATTACGATAATGTTTCATATATTCATATGTTGTTTTCTCACTCACATGGAAGCATATCACCAAACACCTGATTACAAATTTTGAGTTAAATCAATCCAGTCGTTTGGATATCAAAAGTGTGTAATATATATTGGCAATGTGTTCAACCACATTTGGAGACCTTTTTTCAAATGGAAACATTTCCTGGCTTTTACTTGGATAGTGAGAAAATACAAACGATCTTCTGATACCAAAATGTCTAAATTTTATGCAGTAAAGTGTGTGGGGGGCGGGGTTGACGACCCCCGCCCGTGTAGGTCGGGTCACCCATGCACCTTTAAATGCACCAAAATGTTGATTTGGGGATGAGCTGCTATTCATATATTTCGTGGTACCACATTCCCCTTCACCACTCTTTAGTTATATCTATCAGTCAAGTAATGTCAAATTTAACGAATCAACGATTGACAAGTGATATTAGCCAATTTGTGCCGCTGAAACTAACACTTTTACGCATTCATTTATAAATTGCGTAAAAATCCACCAATTTCAATAATTATAAGGATTTAAATCAGTGCAGTTGTTTGGGGATTATCATACCGTCAATATGTTTGCACTGTTAGAAGTGAGTGCTTTTTACAGATTTTCAATAGCGGTTTTGCAGGTTCAAGAGACCCTGAAGACCGTTTTACTAATAATATGCCTCATGCCTCATTTAAAACAAGGTTTCACATAAATTATTTTATTTTTCAACATTTATGCAAACACCTCATAGGCCTAGCATTATCCTAGTACTTATTTTTGAGTCACATTCTAATTCAGATGGACAAAACAGTTGTACAAGGTTAGTGACTTGACGACGTCGCAAATGGATCATATTGACACCATAACTCTGAGGTAAATTTAAAAAAATGTTCACGGACTCACGGTTTCTTCGCATTGTTTTATGGTGCGTCGCATTTCGTACGTACATATACATAATCGCAGCTTAGTTTAGCTTACAATCGATGGAATAAGCGCAAACGCACATACAAATTATCATGCAGAGCGTTTTAAATCTCTTGCTAGTAAGGTTGGCTGTGGTTTGTATATTCCTCATTTGTCTATTAGGCAAACTTTTAGGCTAACTGACGGAGTTACAGTATATACTGCTGAGCTGGTTGGTATTCTTAAGGCTTTCCAGTGGATTGAGGAGGTTCGTCCATTACAAGTTTGTATTTTTTCTGATTGTCTCAGTGCTCTTCAAGCTTTGTCTCAATTTAATGCAGATAATCGGATTGTCATTGAAATTCAACATCTGTTTTCATCTTTAAAGTGGTGTGGGGTGTCGGTTTTCCTTGCTTGGGTCCCAAGTCACTGTGGGGTTCGTGGCAATGAGGGGGCAGATATAATTGCTAAAGATGCATCTAGGAAATGTGAGATTGATATTCCTGTTAAGTTTGGCCTCTCAGAGATTAAATCTTTATTAACTGATATGCTAGATTGGCAGAAAGATTGGGTCTGTTATTCTCCAAATTCGGATATAAAGAGCATTAGACCTAATGTCTCTCTATCTCATAGTAGTACTAATTTTGGGCGTAGAGATGAAGTTATTATTCACAGGCTGAGATTGGGTAGGTGTGCCCTTAATCATTATCTTTTTCTTTTGGGAAGGCACCAAAATGGTTTTTGTGATGTCTGTTGGGTTCCAGAGACAATAAATCATGTTTTTCTTTATTGTAGTAAATATGATGAGCAAAGGAAAGCCTTTTTTGACAAATTTGAGTTTAATGGTGCTAGTCCCTTAATCAGTGAGATTTTAGGAGGAAAATCACCTCCACTTGAGGCTGTTTGTCAATTTATTAGAGCCTGTGATATTAAAATTTAATTACCTGCTTGGCAGTCCTGGGCCTTAAGTCCAGGGTTTTCTGTTTTTAGCTGTCCTCCAGTTTTGTTTTGTTTTTGGCTCCATTTTTATGTTGTTCTTTTTATTTGTTTTGTTTTCTTTTTTTCCTTTACTGTTGTGGCACAAAAACTCAGTTTGAGTATAGGTGCCAAGTCAAACTATTCAACCAACCTTTAAATCTCGAAATGTAAAAGAGCCATTCCACATTCTAAAAAAGGATACACTCATGTAAACTACTTCAGAAAAAGTGAAAATCACAACAAAAAGAGTGCAATTCCAGTCAAAAAACAGTGAACAAAAATTGGATACGGGAAAATAATGTCAGTCCGAGCCCACAGAGGTAGTTGACTAATTTTGGTATTTGGCAATCTATTCAAATTACCCACTCTATTCGTCAGACCCCGCCCCGATCAAAGCTGTCAATTCAAATTTACCGCTGTTTTTCACAAGGCCAATTTACTAGCTCTTATCCGCGTCTCATACAAAAGGGTTGTGGTCGTCCTTCAGGAGTAATTATCGCTGTCTGGCACATGCCAATTTACTAGAGCTCTTATCCGTGTCTCACACAAAAGGTGGGCGTTGTCCTTCAGGAGTATTAACATTTAATAGCTCTAATCCGTAACGCGGATCCGTATCTCATACAAAAGGTGGTGGTAGTCCTTCGAGGTAATTAACGTGATGAAAGCCGTCAATTAAAGTTCCTCGTCCTCTTTCGCATGAAATGAGAATACTGGTTGTCAATAAAACAACATTGTTTGGCTCTTTGTTGAACATTTGCCCTTAGATTCTAATTTATTCTGTATTTAAAGCTGGACTGTGTGATTTAAACAGAAATGTCACGCTCTCTACCAAAGATTTTATATGGTGTATTATAATATGCTAATTAGGTGACTAAGAACAGACCCATTTTTGCACTAATTATAACCGAAGAATTTCGAATTTTGGAGGAAAAAAAATTGATTCCAAAATGATCTTCCGATTTTTAGAAAAAAGGATTGCAAAGTCGCTAAGTATTAAGTTTTCTTCGTTGAAAAAAATAAATAAAAGGCCCGCATGCGGAAGTGCCAATGTCCGCTTGCACTTCCGCATGCGGAAGTGCAAAGGAAATGTTGCACATCCGCATGCGGATGTGCAAAAATAATGTCGCAATTCCGCATGCAAGTGTAATCTTGTAGTTCCGCATGTACGCGGACATTTGCACTTCCGCATGCACGCGGACATGTTGCACTTCCGCATGCGGAAGTGCAACATTATTTTTGCACTTCCGCATGCGGATGTACAACATTTCCTTGCACTTCCGCTTGCACTTCCGCATGCGGAAGTGCAAGCGGGTGCGTGCACTTCCGCATGAAAGCGGACCTTTGCACTTCCGCATGCGGAAGTGCAAAGGAAATGTTGCACATCCGCATGCGGAAGTGCACGCGGACATTTGCAGTACCGCATGCGGAACTGCAAAATATGGTTATTTTTTCATTGTGATTAGTGTTTCTTCAAAGGGATTAACAACATTTTCAGTGTGATTTTGAACAGGCTCATATTTTTCAGCGATGTTTCAGTCCATTTCAGTGTGATTAGGAATCCTGAAGCATTGCAGTATATTATAAATTTGCAAAAGGTAATATGGATGTCATTTACATAGTGAATAACAAAGAGTGTGGTTTCAGTGTTGAATTTCTTTTGTATTTGGTTTCAGTGTATTTTTCAGTAATTTTCAGAGTTTTTCAGAGGTGCAGAATTGTTTCAGTGTATATTTCAATGTTATAGTTTCATAGTGCTACAATATAGATGAAAGCATATTATGATATACACAAAAGCATATAACAATAAGTAAAGCCTATTAAATATAAATTAAAGCATATATTAAAGGAGGTGTTATAATAGGCTTGAAGAGTAAGTACATTGTTGAAATTTTAACTACCTAATTCTCCAAGTAGACCAGGATGAACAAGACCAGGTTGACAAGTACATTGATATTTGAAAATTTAACTTCCAAATATTTCGCTTCTTCCAACAAAATTGAAAGGATTTAGAGATAGAAATTGGCCATGTTGTACAGGACAAACCTTTTGATTGTATCTTTTCATGAGAATAATTGCCCAGTGTGGGAGAGCGTGGCCTAGTGGTTAGGGTGCTTGCCTGTGGCACAAATTTCCCAGGTTCGAATCCTGGTGGGGACACTTGCTGGGATTTATTTGGGTACTTAACGCTGGATTTGATCTGTGCACCAGCTATTGATTGAAATCAGAATACCGCTCTCCTCCATGGTTCATTTGGAATTGGAAAAATGAATCCTGAAAGTACCTCATCCTTTGGAGGGGACATTAAGCCGTCAGTCCCATGTACAGAGAGTCACAACTGTGCAAGTACATTGCAGCCAGTTTCAAATAAGAGTAGGGTGAAAAACCCCCGACTGTTCCCAATCTTCCGCAGCCTCAAAGCAGGCCATGTTAGGAACGTCCGTATCATGGATACACACAGTCCCGGATCAGCTTACACAGCTCATCTAATCCTAACACCTAACACCATTATAAAAAATAACTTGCACAAATGAATGAACGAACGATTGCCCAGTGGTGCGTGTGTAAGGACTGCAGTTTTAGAAAGTGGAAACTCCACAAGCCCTGGCCTACTGGCTTTCTTACAGCATCTCTGATTAGCTCATTGTGTGATCTAAAATGATATCTATTTGTACCTTAGATCAAATTGACCAATAGTAACCAAATGGTTAAGAAGGAATGCACAAAATGCCATTCTCAGTACCTAACAATAAAAACATTGGACTAATCTAAACATTGCATACCTGCAGTGCCAATGGGTGGTGCAGTTGTACCAGGGACACATTCTCCACGATAATCAATTCTTAAGTCTGGAGTGTTGTCCCGACAGGCTGCCGCATCAAGGTCGCATTCACTAGGATAGGTGTTGCCATCGGTACCGCACACAGGGGAGTAGATGAAGGCGCAAACTTCTGGGCAAGCTGCCAATACCAATGAAAAGAATGAATACCTACAGTCATTAACCTTTCTTAAGTTACATCAACATGTTCAGACAGATGTTTTCACACCGCCTTTTACTCGCACGTGCTTATGCCTTACACAAATTATACGTGTACAAAAATGATAAGACATTTGAGACCCATTAGACTAATTCAACTTCTGCTTACCTATTTCTGAAAAAAATAGTTACACTTACAACCAACAGAAAAGAGCTACATATTACACTGGTAAATTTAAAGGTGCAACAAGAGATTTTAAGGCACCCAAATATTGTGTCATAATAGTAATTTCATATAGATTAGACACTCAATAGATTTCTTACTTTGTATTTGGCTACAGAAATGTCTTAAAAGAGAGAAAAACAGCGATTTTGATTTGCTTATATTTCAATATAAAACATAGGCTGAATTTTGTATTTGCTCCTATACGAAATTAGAAATTTCACAATTTTTGTACCAAGGAAACATTTTTCATTTTAATCCTTCCAGATGGGGATATTTTTGATGGAAAGCTGTACATCAGGGCAATTATCAGAATTTTCACATTTTTTAGGGACACCTGTTATTTGAAATCTCTTGTTGCACCTTTAAATAAAGGTTTGCACTTTAAAAATCCTCGGCATGGGCCAATATCTCTCATTTTATGTTTTTTGTTGGACTATCGGAGATTTTTTTATTTCTTTCACACAGGTTTCATGATGCAAGTATCTGCAGTTCTTAAGATATTGCATTCAAGAGTCCAATTGTTCAAAAGGTCAATAGGTCGGAGTTCAATTATTGTGAACTCTGACCCAATGAATTTGAAATTAGGTCAAAGGTCTTCTGTAAACTGGATGCAGAACTCTAAAAAGGGTAATCTATCAGAGATTCTGGACATGCACACAGACAGACAATTTAATACAGGTATACGTGTGTGACTTTTCTTTTGTTAAAATTAGACATACAAGTAGCAGAATTAGTCATGACGGAATAAAGCAATACATAAGAAATGGAGTCACACAAGTATACCTCAGTTAGCACACACAAACAGACACACACGGATATCATGGCAATACCCTGGCCATTCGTAATGGCCAAGGGACAATAAAAACTTATAATACTGCGCTATCAAATATCTTTTGTGTTACTCATCAACTCCTACAAGCATGCAAACTGTATGGGGAGGTAATAAAATTATCATGCATCATTTCAAGTACATTAAAAAATCATCGATCATGTCATATTAAGTACATTCAAAATGATTCAACCATTATTTAGGCAAAATTATCTAGTGTACGATTTTTGAGAGCAAGAGGAGGACAAAGTAAGTACAGTTTGCAAGCTTGAGAACAATAAAAAATAAACCCTTTCATTTTTAAAACAAACTCTAGATATCCTATTAAAGCTTCTTTCAGGTTTTTACTCTGCCAAAGTTTGTATTCTATTAATAATTGACCCTTTTATGATAAAAGGCTGCATCTCATTATGTTTTCCAACATCACACTTTCTTTTAACATAGTTTTTAAAGTTTTTTTAACTTATTTCTCTTATACAAAAAGGTTGTACACAGAAAAAAAGTTGTAAATTTTAAAGAAATTGCAAGATTGTACTTCCCTTTGTCAGATTGGTTTGCAAAGTTGTAAAGCTTTCAATTCTTGTAAAAGCTACATCCTTGTCCATAAGAAAGAAATGGGCTATATCCTGATATAAGCTCCATAATACAGAATAAGGAAGAGGCAGCTATCCGTGGATACTCAAATAATGTTACTATTAAATAGCTGCCTTATGCTTTATTCCATATAAGCATATGACAGCTATTTGTGGATACTCATATAGTGTTACAATCAAAAAGCTGCCTTATGCTTTATTCCATATAAGCATATGGCAGCTATTTGTGGATACTCATTATAATGTTACAATCAAATAGCTGCCTTATGCTTTATTCCATATAAGCATAAGGCAGCTATTTGTGGATACTCAAATAATGTTACTATTAAATAGCTGCCTTATGCTTTTTTATGAGACTATCAGTATATTGCTAAGAAATGAACAAAAGCATGATTATTCAAGAAAGCATGATGTTGTTAAACTACATATAAGATGCAGCCTTTTGCCACATCCAGGCCGTACTAAGTTCCAACCACGCACCTCTTGGAGGTTGCGTCCGCGGACATTCTCCCTCATGCAAAACCGAAATAGCAATGTTTTGTTCGCAAGAGTACTTTTCCAAAACACACTGACTTCTATGAGTCTTTCCATCTGAACCACACACTGGACTGTATATGAATGGACATACAGCAGGACAAGGACCTGTAAGAGGGAATTACAGTGGAAACTTGTTAATGAAAAAAGGGGGTGGGTGGGTAGAGGTAGAATGGCTCAGGCCAAAATGGCCATGTTTTCCACTGCAATTAGCAATAGTTTTTATCTACATTTTACAATGTGCTTCTACATGCACACAAATAACCCTGTCTTGCATATGCATGCACAAATAACTGCATTGTAAATTAACATCTAACTAACATTTACTCATACACCATGGCCAAGCTAGCATGAAATTTTGCGACTTCACAAATGCTTAAGTCTGTGATTACTCAAGCAAACCAACATACACTTTCTGGAAGTCTTAAGTGCATCAACTTCACTCCAGTGTTTTGACTGCAACATCCATGGAGCATGTTAGTTTCTTGTGCTTTACTCTAGAATTGATTGACTTGGAATTTCAAGTCCGATTCTACAATCTACATTTTGTATGCACATGCTTGCTTGTGTTTAGTTGGTTTAGAAAAAGGGATAAGAGATGATACAAACTCTATAGCTAAGATAAATAAGTACAAACAAGCCTAAGGTAATTTGGTTTTGAGTTTAATTGGGAAGCCATCTAAAAATCACTGACTGATAATTGATAACTGTGTTATAATCTACCAGGATTGAATGGCTTAAGGTAGAGACCCAATCTTGTATAAAAAAAAGAAAAAAATGACTTAGTCCCACTGGAAGTAAACAGGGGCGGATCCAGGATTTGAAAAACGTCTCAATTACCGGGGGGCTGAAAGGCTGTAATTGTCCAAAATGGGCTGATTTTGCAAGAATTTGCAGAATTACCGGGAGGCATGAGCCCCCTCTGCCCCCTCCCTGGATCCGCGCCTGGTAAGGAGTGCAGTCTTCTATTTTGCGCAACTATTTTGCATGCTTATCGTGCATGCTGACTCTGTACGCTTGTGATAACAGTTGCGACTTTCGATGGTTTCCATGGCGAGTGAAAACTATGACAGCACTTCTTACTTCTGACAGGATGAAGTATATTGACAGTTATAGGATTTCATCAAACTTTTGCTTCATTCTTTATTAAAGCAATGTGTTGAAAAAATAATGCAATAGGTAAATTTACAGGTGTTTGTTCCTATTTATGTCTATTGTGTTCTCTACTTGATATGAGAGCCTGGCACTTGCGCATACGCCCTATTAAGTAGCATGGGAAACAAACTTGCGGTTTTGATGGTAGAAGCAAAAATGCAGATTGCACAGCCCTATTCAATACCATGCTAATATTGATGGTTAACCCCTAACCGGGACCCGTGCTAGGCAATTTCATGGGCTTCACACACCAGGGACTTTAACAATGGAACCGCTGAAGCGAATCTGGGCAAGAAGTAGCCCAAAGTCCGGGTTAAGTGTTAATCATTAAAACGGTGGTTTTTGGTTTATATCTTGGGAATGAATGGATTTAAGGGTTCAAATTTCAGGACACCAATGAGAAAAATACGGCCTTTCATCTGATATCAAAATCGATACTACTTCCGGGTAAATCAGGGGGTCCTAAATACGATCGGAACACACACCTTTAAGATATAAATATCTGATTTTGTTCTTAGACTATGAAGTGGACACATTTAACTGTTAAAAGGTAAACTGCTGCAATTACATGAAGTATTTGCATTTATCATTACTTGCCCAAAAATTTCAACCACACACCCAGATTCTTTTTTGCAGACCAAGCCACAACATGTTAACAAGTTTCCACTGTACCTCTCTTAAATTTTGACATTCTGAACACCGCACTGTTAACATTTGTACTTCCTTCTTTCCCTCTTATTTTTTCTGTCATTTAGTTTTCAAGGTAATCCATAACACAATAATATAATCACTGGGATTATTAACAAGTATTTTGTCCACAAAATATTTTGCAACAGCTTCATGCATAATTCAGACTCTTCCATGCATCCTCTGATTACTGTCTTTTGAAATGGTCAGTGAAATTTACCTCTTACTGAAGGTGCACACTGCGTACCACACCCATTGCTGCAACACTTCTCGTCAGGTGAACAGTTGCCATCGTGTTCACACAGAAAATCGCAAGTACCCACCGTGTCATTCACTGCTGGACAATCGCCCTTGTGGATTTTTATTTTGACAGGACCTATAAATAGAAATATATCAATAATTTTAAATGTACTGTTTTAAAGAACCTGAACGACACTTTATCATCCACACAATAACATGATAATATGTAAATAAAATTATTTTGTTCGATAGCTTGAGTTTCAATGAGGGATTTATGCACAAAAATTCATTGTGGACTGACAGACTTTTGGCATTCTTGAGAAAATTGTTTGGGGCAGATTGCATGAGGGCATTGTCTGTCATGGGCTATTTTTAATGGGGACTTATGAATTTGGTTTTGATGGGAGTGCTTGTGTTCCCACGCTGCTTATAGACACAATGCCAATGATAACTTTGCAAAAATAGGGATAGTGGTCTCAAATAGGTCATCCAATTATGTGGTCAAAGAATAAGTGTCTGAGCCATGGATAAAATTAATATACATTACAGTGTATACCACATGCACAAGATATGACTCTAAGTGACCCTTAATGACCTTTGACATCCTCATTTATTACCCTACATAAGACATAAGACTTATCTCAATTTATAAGCATACCAAGTGTGAACTTAATCCATCACTGCACTATAAAAAGCTAGACAAAACGTATACTGACATACAGACAGACACACAGACAGACACACACACACACACACCGTTACATGGTCTCACTTTTTTACCACTCTGTAATACACTATGGATTATAAAATGAACCAAGCTTTTGCAGTATATTGAATTTATTCCCATATAAGGGTTTGCCGCTTGCCATCTCCAATGAAATAGTCCATGTACTAAAAAAGGTTTGTATAAGCAGTTGTCAGTCACTCAAAAAAAGTTTAAAAGTGTCAATGACAAAACTGATTCTTGCCTGGTGGGTCTACAATGATGAGTGGCACACAAGACTTGCCACCATCTTCACAGCCTGCATCACAACACTTCTTGTTAGCTGCACAATCCAAATCACTGGTGCAACTTTTGCCACATTTGACAGCATCTATGGTTTCCAATGGTGGACACTCTCCAACACGTTCGGTTCCATCAAGGGGTCCTGGTTGATTGACTTGATCTACACAGAATGGATAGAAAATAGGTTAAAGGTGTATTTCGTGATTCCAGCACCTTCTGTTTTATTCATCGTTCACTACATATCCTTGAGAAAAGCTTATTTACAAATTAAAATTTGAGTTGATCCCGATCTTGTGGTTTTGTGTTATGAGCAATTGCTTGTTTCCCACGATCCCAAAGGCCACTGTGCTGTAACAAAATTGCGAATTTCTTACAGATGCGACCGAATTTACAAGCAAGATTAGGTAAATGTGGATTACTAAGGCTAACGGTTCAGATGACATAAAAATCTCAACTTTTTTTAGGTTAAGTCGGGGGGAAAAGGTTGTGGATCACACAATGCCCCTTTAATCTTGATGTATTAAAATCTGGATTCAATCTGTATTGATTTATTTAGAATTCACTCTCCCCACAGTTCAGTTGGGCTAATGAACTGTGATATTACCACACCCTTTGGAAGGGATGTTAAAGAGACATGAGGACATTTCCAGAAAGAAGCGCCCCCAATTCTTGCCGAACCCAGGTTTTGTGCATATTTGGAATGCTTACCAATGTATTAGATCACTCCTGAAGTGAATAAGCCGAATACGCCGACTTTATGTAATAAGATGATTTAGTAATTTGTCGTGCAGGACAGAAATTCAAAGCATGGTTTTCTATGGGGAACGATTACAATAGTAGGCAAGTTGAAAACAAGATTTGTGGTTTTCTTTTATACTTGTTTGTCCGATAAACCTTAAAAACCTTCTTGGTAGGTGGTTTATAACCGATCCAGTGAAATTTAAGAGAAATTAGTATCCTAAAAAAATCTCCTCCTGTCACTTTAAACCGTCAGTCCCATAAACAGAGAGCCATCCCTGTATATTCATATATTTTGAAAAAGAGTAGGGTGACTCCCCCTGGCTGTCCCAATTCTGTCCAGGTGAATGTACCCTAAGGGAAATAAGCTTCCTGTAGAGGATTTCTTGGTATATCCAGGATATTGTCTGAATATATCATATCAAATCAAATCAAGAACAGTTTAAGGTCACTGGTTTTAGAGATGCCATTTAAAAAACTGATGTGTGTTTTAACCCTCCAAGAATCTATCAGGCTTAAAAGGGTTTAGCAAGGATGTCACCCTTGTAACAATGCTAGTTAATAGGATTTCATCAATATTTTGATTCATTCCTTATCAAACCATTGTGTTCAGGTTCAGAAAGATAATGCAATAGTGAGAATTTAAGATGTAACATTTAATTTTTTCTTGCATTTTATCATGGCTATATTTAACCCCTTAAGTTTTACCTATTGGTCAGTGAAGTTTTTTGGGTTTTTTAGACAATTAGCAACTTGGTAAGAAAGATAGTAGATCTGAAGAGGACTAGAGCTTGAACATTTGAAAGCTGCATTTCAGTTGGTTATTGAAATGAATCTACGATACAATTAGCCAATTAGAAATGATGTAAGAAAGGCAGGGAGTGTTTGAAGCTCTGCAAGTCCTGGTTTGATGCTACATTTTGTCCACAAAATATTTTAAAACTGCTTCATGCATAATTTGTACTCTTCCAGTGGAATATACCTATTACTGCAGTTGTACAGTCCGTGCCACAGCCATTGCTGCAACACTTCTCGTCAGGTGCACAGTTGCCATCGTGCTCACACAGAAAATCGCAAGTACCCATCGTGTCGTTCACTGCTGGACAATCGCCCTTATGAATTTTTATTTTAACAGGACCTATAAATAGAAATACATCAATATATCAAATGTTATGTTTCAAAGAATCTGAACTACATTTTGTCCACACAACATGAGAAGATGCAACTAGAGGCTCATATGCTTCACGAAGCACACATATCATGCGGTAAAATGGCCAAAATGACCACTTGCTGACCACTGATGCTAATTCTGTGTACACTCCATAGGCACTGGCTATAGGTGATATCTATGCAAAAAGGACAAGATCAGCGTGCGCTATTTGTGGAAGAAGGATTTCTTAAGATTTTGACCAAAATGGCTAAACTGGCCAAAATGACCACTTGCTGACCACTGATACTAATTCTGTGTACACCCCATAGGCACTGGCCATCGCCTTTGCATGAATGGCATGATCAGCGAATTCTGTAGAAGGCGGCTTTCATAGATTTTGGCCAAAATGACCACTGACCACTAGGCACAAACTGCGCACACCCAATATGCAGCTCAGGCCAGTCATGCTTTTGAGCAAATTTAGCTAAAATTAGCCCAAGCGTTTGGCTATAAGAAGCAATTTAAGGAGTCTTTTGAAAGCATTTGGAAGATAGAAAGAAAGCCAATAAGATTTTGTTTCAGCATTTAGTTTCAATGCTTGTTTTTCAATGACGGATTTAAGTACACAAAATTCATTGTGGGCCAACAGATTTTTAGAATTCTTTGGAAAACATAACAGTCGTGCTGTTGGGGCAGATCCTGTGTTTTACTTCACTTGATTGAGGGCATGGTCTGTCATGTTTTGATGGAGAGTTTCAGTTTTGTGGAGAATTTGGTATTGTGGGAGTGCTTGTGTTCCCATGCTGCTTACAATTCCAATGGTAGCTTTGCAGAAAAAGTTTTACATTGTCCTACTTTTTTATCACTCTTATAAGTTTAATTTTTTAGTTTAAAAACTATATAGGTTTCAAAATAAATCAAACTTTTGCCATATATTGAATTTATTCCCATTATCAGGGTTTGCTTCTCACCATATCTAGTGAAATATTCCATTCAATAACAAAAGGCTTTTACAAACAGTTGTTACTCACAAAAGTTTTAAAGGTATTAAAGACAGAACTGATCATGTATAATTTGCGTCATCCCCCTGGCAAGATAGCAGTCTGGAACATGACCTTTGACATCCTCCACATATGAAGAAACCCCTATTGCACCTTAACCCCAAGTCTGGTTTAAATCAGACTTCAAATGTCCTGTCTCATTTCTTGTGTCCTTCAAATTGATACCCCGTTTCTTGTGTGTTGTTCTATTTTAAGAGGTTCAGTGCTTTCAGGCTTAATTGGCATTTTGCTCAACCCCTCCAATATCACTGTTATTATGTTTTATGATGTGTAGTGATTGGAAATAAAGTTTAAAGGGATAAGCAGCGATTTGCTGATCCGAAACATCAAAAAAATCATCAAAATTCCTATTTTGGTTTTTTTGTTACTGGCATGGATGTGCTAACATAACCTGCAAGTGGTTGGCTTGGAATCCGTGTATTAAAGACAAGGCATACTTTTTATCCGATTCTGTAATTTCTATACGCGCGTATCAAACTTCCGACTTGAGATCCAAAAGCCTTTCCCTGTGAATATCCCAGATTTATAAATGTAATATTGTGCACCAGTACCTGTACAGTTTGACTTCAAACACAAACATTATTGATCTTTATTTATTCTGTACTGGTGTAAACCACAATCAGCTTTTAAGTGTAGATTTTGAGACGTCATCACTGTATGGCTATTTGCGGGAGATGGTATGACAAATTTCCTAAAATACTTCATTTTTTCACTATTTGGTGTTTTTATTCCTACATTTAAGTAGTTATATGGAATTGTACATACTAAGATTTAAAAGCTAAAAATATGTATTTCCAAATTTTTTTTATTGTCTGGCACTATCGCTGCTTATCCCTTTAATTGATGATAGCCATTCTCACCTGGTGGGTCGATGAAGATTAATGCCACACACGCGTTGCCGCCACCTTCACAACCTGCATCGCAACACTTCTTGTTAGCTTCACAATCCAAATCATTGGTGCAAGTTGTCCCACATTCTGCAGCAGAATCAATGGTGTCTAATGGTGGACACTGTCCAGCACGTTCAGTGCCATCAAGGGGTCCAGGTTGATCTACACAGAATGGATACAAAATAGGTTAATCAAGATGTATTAAAATCTGCCTTTAAAGCCAGGAATAGCTTAAAAGTGAAAGATAAGTCTGTAGAATTCTTATTAAGTTATTTTTTCAAACTGAAAAATTGACAGAAAGGAAGAAAATGGCAGTGTTCAAAGATTCAAATCCCCATTCAATTATGTGTTGTAGTAAGTGTCCGTACGGACAGTTATGACTAAAAAATATCCAATTTTGTGCTTATTAGGCTGCTTTTGGTCCTATCACTTGTAGGGTATGTTAGGATACCTATTCTTGTCACAGACATGCAAAAATCTGATTTTTGATGATTTTTTTAGATTTTCTGATTTAACAAATCACTGATAGTTATTCAGAGACATGGATGGATAAGTTTGTTTTACTGATGGCATTAAATGTCAACATGTGTATATATAGTGCCTTTTACAATGTATCAAAGAAGTTTTACATTTTATTCCACTACCACTGGCATATATCAGCTATTCATACCTTTGGACAGCACTCAGTGGATGATATTCCTAACAGATACCCTTTTTGCACCTGGGTGGAGAGAGGGGCAAGCGAATGTTGCCTTGCCAAGTGCACAATACATTGGCTGCCATGGGACTCAATCCCATGGCCTTCAGATCACTTTATCCACATTGCTTTGGTCAAGTAAATAAAATTTGGTGTAACATTGTAAATTCAGCAGCTCTTATTCGATGGACGAGAAAATAACTTTTCCAGTCAGGGTTTTACATAATGGTCTAGAAACAAGGTGAAATTCTTGAGCTTTGAATGTATAGATGTGAAGCCTGATTTAAAATATATTGTGTACTTATAGAGGTTTTTGAAAATGCCCGATTTGAATTTCATACTGATTTTCCTAAAAAATTATTAAAAAATGCGAAACAGTGTTGTAGCACCCTCATTTTTTCTGCTATCAAAATGGTGTCGTAGTAACTGCGGAGTAGCAACGTGGTAGCTGCATATCTACTGCAGTACTGCCTACACCATATCCATATTCTCTCCACCTAGTGGGCAACTACAAGGTAGCCACTGGGGTACTGCAGAGTAGCCATATCACTGTATACCTAATAAATGTGTAGTTTGGAAGCCCTGTCTTGCAGCTACTGCATTGCAACTAGTCCAGTGTGTACTGTGCAGTAGCTGCCGTGGTACACTGTAGCTGCCGTATAGGCTACCACGCGAATAAGAAAACGGCCTTGTATAGAATGTAATGTGTTTAGGGCAAGTTGCTTTCTCACATTATAGACTCCAGTCTATGCATGAATTGATAAATCTGCAGACAAAGATTTCCAGTACATACCACATTGCTAATTGATTATTTTGTATGACCTAAGTATCCTTTGTATATTAAAGCAATAACAGCACATTTTTTGAAGAGCACCCCCAATTTTCCACATATTTAGAGATTTTTGCACAGTTGTATTAGTAATTGACTAGTAAACAATACCTGTGAATGGTAGACCTCAAAACACTCTATGTGTCGCAAAAGAAGGAATTTTGTAATTGGAATAATTAATATAGGAGATCTCCGATAATAATTCAACGGCTGCTGGAAACGTCCTTCCAATATGAAATAGCCGGAAAATTGCACAATTCTACGCTCCTCTATTAGTTGTTACATCGGTTCAGATTTTCATGAGGAAACACTATTTCATCATGGACAGTAATAAATTTGGCGTTTTCAGCTCCGCCATTAAATTACAGTTAGGGATCCCGATTGTAATTGCAAAATCGCTTCCTTTATGACAAATACACATTTTTTAGCATTTCCACTCGCAGGCATAGTTTACTAGACAATTACTAACATAATTATGCGAAAATATCAAATTTTAAAAATTGGGGGCGCTCTTCAAAAAATGTGCTGTTATTGCTTTAAATATAAAAATACATCGGTCCTCGGACCGCTTGTGTCGCCTGCCGTCGCGGTTTGTGAATGATAGGCATCACATGACCTTTGACCTTGATATGTGACCTTTGACCTCATAAACAAAAGAGGGATTGCATTGTAAACTCCATAAACCAAGTTTGGTTCCAATTGAACTTCAACTTTTCAAATGAGGTTAATTTTACATTTTCAGCCTATTTTACAACTTGACCTCACATGACCTTTGACCTTGGTGTGTGAACTTTGACCTCATCAACAAATGGGGGATGTCATGTTGCACCTGTGACCCAAATTTGGTTTAAATCCATCAAAGTATGTGGATATTACAGGCAAATGTTACCCTTTTTCACAACAGACATCAACAACAGACTACAGTGGACAAAGTGATCCCTATGTGTCTTTCTACCTTAAGGCAGGCGACACAACAAAGTGATCCCTATGTCACACCATTTACGCTCCCATAGCATCTCTACTGCTGGGACACAGCGCCACCTATTCCGTATCCACATCGCTAATTGGCCGGCTATTCTTAGACATGCGCTATGTCATGGGACTCCCTAGCAGCCAAACGCTGTGTTAAAGGCTCTGCGATTAGCTTGAACAAGGAATGAAAAAACGGTTTCACGGTACCTTGGATATCGCGAAATCAACGAATCAGGTGGTCAATCTGATGTTAGAAATGGGTTCCTGACAAAAAAGACCCCTTAGCTCACTAGTTTTTGTAAGCCTGGCGTGTGGCATGACTTGACAGCAGCAATCGAGAATTGAGCCAGCTGATAAGAGCTGATAAGGTAAGAAAAATGCTTGTATGGATCGTATTTTTCACGTTTTTTCGTCTTTTTCCAGCTAACTAGACAATTTAGTTAGGAATATTTTGGTGCGTAAATAGTTACGATAGGCCAAGTATTTTGCGCAATCTCCAGTGTACCGCAATGTACAAAAAATCCGAATCAACGCTATCTGACACTGTGTGTACGTGGAGTTTCCCACGCTCAGCCGTTTATTATGTGGTTAAGTGCAGTGAAGATTTGCCAAGGTTTGCCAAGATTCAACAATGGGCGGCGCTGTGTGCCAAGACGACATGTAAATGGTGTGATGTGTCTTTCTGCCTTAAGGCAGGCGACACAAAAATGGTGATGTGTTCTTTGCAGAACATCTTTAGAATAATCTCTAATATTGATAACAACAATAACAATTTACCATTGACTTCTCTTCTCCTCCTCTGTGCGCTTGGTTCGGATACAGGAACATCTATAATGTTACCACGAGCCATGAACTGTATGCAAACATAACAGGAAGAAATTTGACTGGGGCAATGAATAAAAACAAGGTGATCTGCTGATCATAAATGGTACCTTTTTGTATTCAACCTCAGATGGCCTTTGTGACCTTGGTATGTGACGTGCTTAATACAAGGTTTCCATGGCACATCTTTGATGCGAATTTGCTAGCAATTAGACTTCACCTTAACCTACAACGTAACTGACCAGCCTATTATTAATAGTATTAATAGTATTATTAAGAGTATTAACAATGATCTTTCACCTTTGACCTCATTAACACATGTGCCCATGTGCTTCCTAAGTTTTACCTATGATCCAAGTCAAGTCGGAATGTAAACTTGAACTTCTCAATCAGGCGACGCTTGAGCAAATGAGAACTTTACATATAGACCTATACACACAGAATTTTGGATTGCTAAGTTTCTCCTGTCTCCAATTTGTTTTCCCACTATTTTTTTCAGAAAAACTTTTAAAATCTGGATTGACATTAAAGTATAAATAAAAGAAAGGGTAGACTTATTGTTAGATTGTTTTTCAAAAGCTGAAGTTAATTGATTTGAAGCAAATTTAGACCACACTAGTACTATATGGTAATACTGAAGTACGGACAAGTCTCTCCAAGTTGGATTATGGATTCTCAATTTGTTCCATTTCTGTAGAAATACACAGGAACCAAATTTGCTGCTTATCCATGCACTAATTTTATCACACTTGAGAAAAACAACCTGGACCATTTAAATTTCTTTTATGCAAATGAGCTGTAGAAGAGTTTTATTAACATACTGCTGCTACCTGTGGGTAATACCACTTCTCTCCATCCCCTTACTCCTGAGCTTATCTAGAAGTAGCTACTTCCAAAAACCACCTTGTACCCCCTTAACTTGGTCAAGACATGGGGTGTCACAAAGATCGACTAACATTGCTAAACTGGATGCATTTTATATTCACAACTTTCTGCAGGTCCCCATATCCAACCCCTAAATAAACTATTGCCCAATGTCTATACTATTATACTCACAATGAATGTGAAAAGCTCATCTACATCTTCTGCCAGGTCTGATGTGTAATAGATATCAACCGTCTGTTCAGAGTCTGCCTCTACTTCTCCTCTGATCGGAGACATCTGAATAAAACTCCCACTAGGAGAAAATCTTGGTTTGGCATTGAATGTAGTGGCTGGATCGTAGATGGTGTACTCCCTGTACTCATACTTGCCAGAGTCATAGCCGGGAGCCCAAGCCTGCAAACCATCATGTTATATTGGTCATTATATATAGACCTACTGCACATACTCTGTCTATCCAATAGATATCATTTTTAGATACCTGGCAGAATTCCAGTGTTTTTATATTTCAGGTGTTTTCCAGTCTTTTTTGATATGTTCAGCTCAGGAATGTAACAAGCCACATAAAATGCAATCCCAAAAAATGATCACTTTTTGGTCAAATATTTTATAACTTTTCAGGCCTGGAAATCACTATTTCTATTCCCTGGATATAAAGCAAATTCCAATTGCACATTTACTACTTTAACAGCAGCTTTTAGAAGGGATTTTGTAATTAGATTTGAGGATCTATGATCCTAATGGCAGCGCTGAAAACATGATATTTCTGCATGTCCATTATGAAATAGCACAATCTTACAAAAATGATCCTAATTTGACTTGCGTGAACATAAGGAACAGCTAATGCATGAGCGTTGACAAGAGTGTTTTCAGTGGCCATTGAATAATTATCTTGATCCGATATTAACTATTCCAATTTCAAAATTCCTTCATATGTGACATATACTCCCTCTTGATCCAACCCCATTCAATCAAATTTCCATTTATTCCATTCCTCCTTGGCAGGAGTTTCATATGAGCCCCCATATGAAGTACTACATAAATGCTTTTTCTATTTTGGCTTCTGGGTTAGGGCATTTGTTAGTGTAAGGCCATAAATTAATAAAAAATGTTTCCCGTAGAATTTCAATATGTGGAACTCTTTCCCATTCCTTTTGGACCAAATGGACTTGGACAAAATGGAAACTGTGCACAATGGGATTGGACCGAATGGGAATTGAACCATGTTCGATTTGGACTTTGGAATAATGAATATAACTTAATGCTATACATGGTGCTTTCCAAACTCTGCAGGTAAAATTACCAGAATTTTCAGACTAATGACTTACATACAGCTCCAATCGGTTAGCATTAATATCAATATCCGGAACCTCAAAATCTATGATGCCATTGGCTGGAGACGTATAGTTTTGTTCCATGATCTCGCCGTCATTGGTCCTAGCCGTCATCCTTATAAACTCATCACTAGCTACACTGTCATCTGGGTGCTTCACTGTAATCTGAAACAGGTTTGCAGAATGTTGTCAGTAAAAGATTTTTCAATATTATTTATTAGCAGCACAACCTTTTTTCCTGGTGTGGATTGTGGGCCAAAATTTTGCATGGCTACACCTGCTGCTGTGTTTGAAGAATGTCACTCGTCATTTAAAATGTTTAAAGGATAACTCAGATTTTTCTGATAGTACATAGTTTCCACCCTCATTCTGAAGTGGATTTCATCTTTTGTGATGTAACTTGCCATGTTTTATGCAATTTTGGTGATTTTTAAAGCAAAATAACAACAAAACAGTCACGAGAACTGAACCAATTTGCCATCTGATATGGTGGCAGCCATATTTGATTTGGCGATCTCTTCTGCGAAATATCTTTGAAATATTGGGAATTTTCACTTTTCGAGCAAATTTAATACTGTATTTTAGAAATAATGAAAACAAGTGGAAAAAGTGGGAAATTATGCTGCACTCATTAGGCGTCCTCTGACCCTATAAATGACCTTGTTCATAAATGTTCTTTTAGTTTTAGAAAACAAATCCATGAAAAACCTATTTTTGTCCTGAATTTATGTCCTGAATTTATGAAACTGAATAATATTAAGTGGTTTGTTATTTTTTATACTGAAATATGAAAAAAAGTGAAAAATATTGTAGAATCACATCTGAGTGAATAGAAAAGCCTTGAGAATGTTGAACCAGAAACAGTGTCTTCTGCCGAATCTTTGACACTTTGCCGTGTTCTACTTTTAAACTATGTTTTTCACAAAATCTTTATAGGTTCCAGACTTCATTAGAAACATTCTTGAGATGGAATAATAAAATTAACTAGAATTTGGCGGTTCTCGGCTTTCACGCTCACTATATTAAAAAAATATAAGCTGTGGGCCGCTCCATAAAAAACTTAACATTTTAGTGACACATACACATACATACATACACACGCAAAACGGATTGCAAAGTGGTCCTGCCAGCTATGCTGGCGGCCCACAAAAATGGAATTTGGTATTGGAAAATGCATATCATTTGAATTCAAGGCTAAAAAGGTTTGTTGTTTGAAGAAAATAGGTTTCAAAATTTTGCAGTCAGTAGCCAATTTTTCGGCGTGGGATAATAAATGGATCGTTAGAATTTTCTGAAATTTTCCTAAAACTTAGGGGTGGGATTTTACTCGAGCATGGAACTATACTCGGGTCAGTGCAGTATTTTTGAAGTTTGTGAAAATGAGTTGATAAGTGAAGCAGTTTGACTCTGACACAGGATACTATTGTTAATATTCCATAGGTAATCTTTCCATGATGGGTTGAAAAGGAAGTAATTAAGACAAAGCAAGACTAATTCCTTTTGTTTTGCTTTGAGTCTAGTATATGTTATAATTAGAGGGTTATTGTTACAAAATCAATGACAAAATTTTGAGTTCAACGTTTAGATTAGATGCTTGCCACTGCTCAGTGCAATTTACCCATAGGAAAAATATTTTGTAAATATATATATGCAAATTGTGAGATTTTATGCAATAGGCTGTCTGTAATAGGATTTTACTATATAGACAGCCCACCATACAACTCATTATAGCCTCATGTATATATAATTTTTTGCTTTATTCCACTATTGCCATCATTATTTAAGGTCCATGGTCCGATCGCTAATAGCCTCATCACCAGAACCCCAGATTTTACCGGAAGTGGTCAAAATTTGGTATCAGAAGAAAGCTACTATTTTTCTCATTTACCCTGTGAAATCTTAGGGCTAAAGGGTGTTTGGTTTGGAAGTTATGAGCGAAAATGTGCCCCATTTTGGTTGACCAATATTAATTTTACACAGTACTGTAAGGGGCTTTTAAAATCTTGTTTTCAGCTCTCACATCAAAATGGATTGAAATATCAGCACAAAACTTTACAAGTGGGGTTTTGGGGTGAATGCCTTTCTATCATGATGAAAACTTTATATACTTAAATTGGGTCATCCCTCTTAAATTAATACAACAAAAACAAACAACAAATTTGCTCATAAATAACAATTTTACAGTTCTTTTACATTAAACTAAAAAAAACAACAACAAAAAACACACCTGTCCAAAGAACGGCACTCCTGGTTTGAATGTTCCTGGTGCATGGATTGCAAGTTTTAGTGGGTCAGAGGTCACTTTGCCACCTTTAGTAGATTCAGAGACTACAAAATCTGTAAATATAAAAGATGATTATAAACATCTTTCTATTAAGGTAAGGGTTTTGAGATCAAAGTCATTTGATCAAGATGAAAACTGTAGATAATCAAATCGGGTAATCCACCTTTAAATCTGAAAATAATCTGCAGAATTTCACCTATCAGGGGCCACACAACTTACAAAGTAAGGATATTTAATTGGTTATGAAGTGTCATTAAAATTGTAGGACTAGTTACTGAAATAAATAAAGAGAAAGAACAAAACAACTTTTCAGATATGCTTTAAAAGTTTTGCCAATTTTCACAATTTAGGTTGGTCACTGACAAAACAAAATTACTTCAGGTAATGTTACCAACAAATTCAAACTTGCTATATCTCCCTCACTCACGCTCGCTCGCATGCATGCACGCACGCACGCACACATGCACACACACGCACGCATGCACAACTAATGTCAATGGATGTGTGTTTCTGTTTTTACCTGTGTTTGCTTCAGTGAAGTCTACATTAACATTGATGTGTGCATTCCACAGGGAGTGTTCTGTAGACTTGAGGTTCAAGTCCGATGCATTCACTGTAACTCTGCCACACCCAGATTTATCAGTGTCCTAAACAGACAAGGAAGAATATTGTATGTACAACAAACAAGTATTCATACATGCAAAGCATAACAAATGTAAACAGTCCAAAATCATGTGATTCTAGGCTAAATTTGAGATACCTTAGTTATCATTTTGTTAAGTAATATTTTTCTTAAATACAACATTCCCTGAATGCATGTGTTGTCTGTCACTGCAGTTCTCTATAGGACCATAAATATGAAAAATTTGACCTCTGGATAACCTTTGACCCTGGAAGCAGTGGCGTACCGACCGGGGAGGCAAGTTGCCCCCTCTGGCTCGAAAAAGCGGGACGATATCGACCATAATATGCATTTTCATCCCTCTTTTTCGGGGAATTTCTACCAATTTCAGCCTAAATTTTGGCAAAATTAAAGCAAATTTGGCAATTTTCGCACGCGTGGTCCAATTCAGACTTAATTGGAGCAAATCACCGGGACGACTTACGAATTTTGCCCCCTCTGACGGGACGACTTGGAAATTTGCCCCCTCTGGATCGGCTACCTCGGTACGCCACTGCCTGGAAGATCCATTTTGATTTTGTACATGTTTGCATAATACACAAGATTCAGCTGAATCAAACTTGAAATTAAAAATTACATCCGAATGACCTTTGACCTTGACTCACATATGAAATGGAAATGGGTGTAAGGCTGGTGCTTCCCAACCCAGGACCATTCGGTGACAGAGGACTCCAAAAAATAAGGGTCTTTGGGCAAGATACGGCCAAATTGCCCCAAAATAGGGTGTTTTCGGAAGACAAATTTGTCTTTGGGTGAAAAATTTCAAAATTTTCCCCCAAAATAGGGTCTTTGGGTGACAGTGGTAATTGTTTTTTTTTTTCAAATATGGGGTCTTTGGGTAAGATTTTCAAAAATATGGGGTCAATGGGTGACAACAATGCTGAATATGGGGGTCTTAACAGACTTAACTAGCTTTCCCATTCAATAATTTCCATTCTTGGAAGATAGATGACACCCGATAAACATAGCTTCTTCTTAGCGTATATCCACAAGTCATTGGTAATGGCTTGTGGTAGTGTCGGGATTTATTCAACTGAGTTTGCTGATCCGGGGCCGTGTGTATCCATGATACGGATGCTCCTAACATGGCCCGCTTTGAGGCTGGGGTGGATTGGGAACAGTCAGGGGTTTTCACCCTACTCTTATTCGACACTGACTGCGATGTACATATACAGTTGTGACTCTCTGTACACGGGACCTATGGCTTAATGTCCCCTCCGAAGGATGGGATGCTTTTATGATCCATTCGCCCAATTCCAAGTGAACAATGGAGGAGAGCGGCGGTATTCTGTATTTAATCAATAGCTGGTATACAGATAAAATCCAGAATTGATAGTACGCGAATAAATCCCAGCAAGTGCCACGACCCCACCGGGATTTGAACCCGGGAATTTTGTTGGTTACAGAATTTTCTGAATTCAACCAACCTGATTTTCTATTTGTACAATTGGTCTTGGACTGTATTCGTAGCCATCCGTCTTCACAGAAATGGTGCCGCTGAATGAGCCCTCTACTGGCTGCCCATATGTATATCTGCATACCAAAAAAGAAGCATTTACAATTTCATGTTAAAAAGAAGTTCTATGCTATTCTGTTTGCTTCAAAATGTTGACCGTTGTGGATTCAAATTCAAATTTCAAATAGATGACCGGCCCTGTGATGTCACGCTGACAAACTAGTAGACAATCTTTGATCAAAATTTAGAGCTCAGGCTTTTCAAAACTATGCCAAATGAGGAACATGCAGTGGTCTTATTGGCCATCCCAAGAAACCAGTAGCTAATCAGTCTATAAACAAACATTGTCTATAATCCCAGGGTGTGGGTAGTTTGGTGTGGGTAGGGACGTGCCTCCAAGACTCTGGAAGGAGGACCCAGATCTATACCAAATTTTGCCCCAAAAGGGACCCATGGCTATACCAGATGCAGATTTTGGGCCAAATGTAACAGAAATTTGCAATTTTTTCCTTAAAATGTTGATCTTTAGGCAAATTTGGACAATTTTGGCTTCAGATTTAAAGAAATTAGACTAATTCCCCCCCAACATTTTTTTTTATAAAATGTAGACTTCTGATTGAGGAAATTTGACTACAATTTTGCCAACAAATTTGAGAAATTTTGAAATAAAAACCATCCCACTGCTATAGCAAAATTGGCATGAAAAAAAGGGTTCATTCATATACAAGAAGGCTGAAAATGAGACCCAAGTTTGCACCACGTCCCCGTATGGTCATTTGTGTTGTGTACCCCCTGGGCAATACTATACAAATATGAGTAATAAAATTTAACGACAACTCAACACAATTGTGTTATATCATGTCATTATGATAAAGTACAAACATTTTACAAGGCAAACTTTAAAACCATTTAAACTACACTTCAGTAAATTCTAAATACAAATAATGAAACATATCTTATATAATGTCATGAATGATTGCTTTTCAGGGGCATATCATAGTGCTTTTCAGCATCTTAAGAGAAGTTTTCCCTTTTGTTTCCTCATCTTTATGTCTTGATGCCTTTGTTGCATAACCTTTTTTGAGGGGTAGCATTTCTGGTTTAATAGACCTTTCATTCCCCTTGTCAATATCATTATGAGTTAAATGTAGGTGTTTATGAAATTGGAAATGTCATGTGAATACACCAAGTAATTTCATAATTCTGACCTTTATGGGCCACAAAGGTCACATGAGGTCACCAAGGTCATGTGAGGTCACCAAGGTCACCAGCATGTGGGACACTATCAAAACATCCAAGTGTCATGAAAATGTGTTCGACACCAAGCAATTGCATAATTCTGACCTTTTTCTCAGCTTTTCCTTTCAGACAGATATTTTTGATGGAAAACTTTACATCAGTGCAGAATTTGGAGCCTTCAATTTTTATGGATGTCTGATATGTGAAATCTCTTGTACCTTTAACCTCTAGAAGGCTACCACTTTTCTTATAGAGTCTCTGGTTGGCTCATTACATGATATAAAGTGAAAATAACCTCTGAGTAACCAATCAAAATAAACCTCCTATACATCTTTATCCAACAGATTTTCTTACAATGCCTCTGATTGGCCTATTACATCATAACCCATGAATAACCAATCAAAGGACATCGCCGGATAAGGAATGAAGGACGCCCTCTATAGTTTTCATGAGAATGGATTAATTTGAAACATTCCGCATTATAAAGCGACATGCTCAAAGTTTACCTTTACATAAATTCTCAAAAAGTCACTTTTATTTAAAATTAAAATATAGGCTTCAATGGGTAATTGAAATTTCCAAATATGAACCCTTCCCCCCCCCCCCAAGAACCACAATGCCGCTTTGCAAGGATGTATGTTATATTAATTAGCAATATATATGTGAGTGGCGTTCTGGTTCTTGGGGGGGGAAGACCCCATTTTTGCATTTTTGTTTTCTGGGGGGCCTGATCACTAAACGGAATTGCCAAAAACAACAACAACTACCTATTACATATATGTATACCATACCATACTATGAGGTAAGGCATGCTAATCTACCAAAGACTCAGTTCGGTAGCCGTGGATGAGCACATGTTAACAACCGCTGACCATGCATGTCCTGGGTATCATAAATCATATAGAAATAGAGGTGATGTATTTGCTCAATACAATGGTGAATGAAAGCTATTGAACTGCGACATGGGAATTGTGATTTTATTAGCTCATAGTGCAGTCATGGGCCATGCTAAGATGCGTGCCTTTGTTTTGTATTCCAGAGTCTGCTTGGTGTGAAGTCGGTTATATAATCCAAATCTTAGCAGGATAAGCTAATAGGTATTTGGGTATTGTTATAAAGGGCTGCCTCATGTAGCCTCTATGTAGCTTATGAAGGACAGAATGTCTATCTAGGCATCACTTACAAGCTCCTTAACAAATGGCAGCTATGCAACATCTTCCTGTTTCTTCATATCAGTAATAAATGGTCATTGAAATGGAGGCATGCTCTAAGCTTTGCTTTTTCCAGAGAGCATGCCCTTGAAGTTTCTCAGACTTATCATTTTTTTCTTGATACAAGGGTATTTTGGGGATAAAAAACACCTTACGTACATGTTAAAGTAGTTGTAAAACACCAACTCAAAATTGATGGTGAAATATAACTATGATGATTATAGAGGGCCTCCCTCTCTGCTTATCTGGTGATGTCCATTGGTTGCTGGTAGTGACCAGGAGTAAAACAAAGTACAAAATGTCACTGTATTGTTCTTATTGGTTGTCACAAGTACAGCACATACCTGCCACATATTTCAACATCAAATTCTTCAACATCAACTAGTACAAATGATGGAGTTGTCACAATGACTTCAAACTTGGGCAGGACTGCAAGAAAAACAACACAAGAATAGTATGATCAGTTTAAAGCGCAAACAGTTCCAACAGTTATCCAAGTGAAAGTAAATGTTTTGACATTTGTATGAGTACCTTCCACCCACCCACCTGCCCACCAGACACCCTAGTTAGAGAGCCACCTGACCAACCACTCACTCACACATTAACAAAAGCCCTCCACAAATGTTGTGGGGCCAATTTTTGTATGAATGTTTAAAATTTCTGATTTAGCAAATCACTTGTACTGATTATATTTTTTGGGGGGAGGGGGTGCATAACTGAAATGCAAAAAAAATGCATATCAGTCAATGACCTAATTTGTGTTATTGGGCGAATGTTCGATTTACTAGTGGTATGTAAATTTAGCTATTAAAACCAAGATCTTTTGACTGAAAATTTGCAAATTAATGTTGTTATTAACAGAATTAATCAGAAATGACTTTCTAAGAACCAATTGAATAAACTGGTCTGCCAGATGACTTTCTTTAATAAAATAGATAAGGAAAACTATTTTGGTGTTCAACTTAATTACAGATGGCTTGAAAAAAGGGCAAGTAGTTTAGCACTTTTTCTGCTAAGTGCATAATTTAGTTTTAGAATATTATTGTACCCATAAATATTACTTTAAATTTGTAGGGTTACAGAAAAGACTATCCAAAACGGTAACACAATACCCAATCACCACATTTTTTCTTCAAGGGCTCCATAAATGACTCAGAAGCAATTCTCCTTGAAAAAAGTCAAATACAAAGATAAAGCAAAGATAGGCAAGGTTTCACCTTCCTGACATGGACAAATATTGTCGTTTGGTGCAACAATTATTTGACAGAAATAATTTTCTAACATGTCACCACCTGTTGGAGGAGTGGCGAACCCCCCACAGCAAACATAATACGGAGGAGTCTGGCCCAAACGCTAAGGAAAGAGAGATGGGCACTCCGCACACGAGCTTGCTCGGCACGACGACTTTACTTTTTACTTTACCTGTTGCTAAATAGAGAATTAATCCTTGTTTTCCAAATTAGAAAAATTTTAAATTGTGAATTTGTCAAGGAATCATGTTGCTCTCCATGTAGAAATGTTTGACAATGATGAAAACAATTTTGTTCACCAAATTATAAAAGTAAAAGGGTGTTAATTTGCCGAGGTACCATGTTGCTGAACATGTACTAATGTTTAAAAATGATGAAAATATAAAAAATGAAATTTAGTCTTATGTCTTAGGATGACATTGTTCAAGCAGTGAAAATATGCTAAGAGTACCCTTAAAATGCTCAGTTTTGGCAATTTTCAACAGAAAATGTCAAAACAGTTCGATTTCATTTGTGATCCCAGTTAGGGAAAACTTAAGGATTGAGAATTATGCTAGGTTTAAAAAGACACTATCAGTGATCCACCCAAAAGAGTAAAAATATTTGAAATTTTCAGGAATAGCTTAAGGACACTGTGCAGTGTCCTTGATGGCTATCTGGGAGGCTAGGATCTACATGAGCTGAGGAACAATTGCCAACATAAGCTACCTGCTGTATGTACTATCCTTGGCATTTTACGTATTTCCTGTACTGGCTATGGTTAATGTATTTTGGCAAACATTAAAGTAAAGCTTTAAAGTGTCAGAGATTAAAGGCACTATTAGTGGTTTTCTAAATAAAAAAATCAAAAAAATCATTAAAAATCTGATTTTTGCATGTTTGTACCAAGTATCCCAACATCCCCTGCAAAATGATAAGATCAGAGGCAACCCTAAAGACAAAATTGGAAATTGGAGTAATTACTCTTCGTACAGACACTTACTACAACATGTATTTGAATAGAGAAAAGCGCCTTTTAGCCCATCTGTTCACATGGTAAAAGAGACCATTTGTGACCCACCATTACAAACCCAGCAACAAGTTGCAGTGACTTATTCCTCATTTGATCAGAGTCGGTCAGAAATATCCAAATCCCCAGTTCATTCATCTGTAACAATAAAAGCTAGTATAACTTTAGTTTCCT